>JAEMOT010002708.1:485707-502568 GCA_019297695.1 Apostasia ramifera | reverse complement strand
AGCTGGAGCGGGTGGAGTTTAGGGATTCTCACCCAAGGCCCAAGCCCTTCCCTATCCAGGATACCGATTCATTCCAGAATCAAATAATTCCAAGGGAAACACAAATCAGATTTATTCAGTATTAAAAAAATAAGAGTAACAAAGAGGCATTTATATAGGCCTCCATACAGACTGACTCAATAAAGAAAAATACATAATATAATAAATTTCCTCACACAAACGAGAAAATACTAGATAACATGCCTAAAATAATGATCACTGAAATAGAAACAACTAATACAAAATAAATGCGAGAAATAAAATCATCCCAAAATGGAATCTCCAATCAATCAGAATGAATAGGAGATTTCCAATCCATCGAGTCAGCGATCCGCAGCATCCATCTTTCCCAATCTGTCCTAATAGTCAATCAATCCAAATCGAAGCAGCATGGCTAGATCTCGGCCGTCGACGGTAAACTCTGCCAGGAATGAATCGACGGTCAATCGTGGTGTCCCCACCATGAACACATCATTTTTTCTTTGCCCACCAAAGAACTTTTCTCAGTTTTTATAAAAAAATAATATGAAGATTTCTTTTTACATCACTATAGTTTTGTAGTATTTTTCCTACAAGAAAGTCTTCACCGTTGACCTTGTAGACATAAAACCAAATTAATTATTTAATATTCTGTTATACTTTTTAGTCACTGTTGAATAAGTCTCTCCTCAAGCTTGATTGTAAGGCTCCAAATTTTGATCTCCTATATTTATCAAAATTTTGAATATCCACTTCATAAACTTACTATAATGACAAGTTTTCTCACTACCAGCTAATACTTATCTTGATTTAACCAACAATTTGGGAATTTGAATATTTGAGATGGTTTCCATCTAAAACTACCTCTCAATTTTCTCATTTCTCTATCTTGTAAAAACTGCAGATTTTTCTCTAACAGCTAGTAGCCTAGTACATCTTGTTTTGGTGAAAAATGTGGACATTTGATTGGCTGAAATGAGATGGTATTTCATCTAATATTACTTTTCCAATCTCTCATTTCCCCCTGAAATGCATATTTGAATTAAAAATATTAGAGCTTTATTCAAAGCTTCACCATATAATCTCCTCCCTTAACTTATCTCCACATCATAAATCTCTACATAAAATCTGTATTAGATTGGATTTCAGCTACTTACTAACTCTAGATTGTCCTTTTCAAATAAAAAAAAAAAACTCTAGTCTGTCTGACGATAAAGACCAACTTTAAAGAGACAGCTAGCTGCTCCAACATAGGAAGTAAGGTTGCCTTGGATTTCGTAACTTTAAGACATGACCATATTGGCTTACTCACAGTCAATTTACAATGAGCAACACTAATTATGTTCCCAAGATAAGAGAATAAGGGGGAACATATACAATATTTTGTCAAAACGCTAAAGTTCAGTTTTTGTTCTTTATGGTGCTTTCTTGTTTCCTCCCTCTCATTAATACTTTATTTTGTTTCATACTCATTATCCTCATTAGTTTCACTACTTCTTTAATACTTCTTCCTTTCTCATTACAGTTCTTTCAAGAACAATGACAATCAAAAGGTGAAGGATAATATCAAGAAAAGCATTAGCAGAACTTAGCTAAGTGTGGTAATACTTTTTTTTATCACTCGAAACTGCTAATACTGCTTTAACCAAACTAGCCTCAATTCAACCTTATGCATCTTCCATTCATCCATTTATGCCAACTCAACCTATATCACTACTTGGCAGGAAAAGAAATGCATAGATTGTTGATTGTTTTTGCAGGGACTCAAAACAAGGACACAAAGCACCTAGCATCTTTTTGAAGTTGATCACTGCAATCATAACTCTGTAGTTTTTTGTATTCTGTTAAACAAGCAATGATCCATATTTTTATGTCAGATGTTCCTGTGTCTGGGCAAAATGAAAGTGAAGCCCGTTTCTGTGCTTCAAAACTCCTTGAGCTTTCTATGTTTAATATATCTTTCAGTTTCCAGTAACAGTTAAATTATTAAAGCTCTGTATGTAAATATTTGGAAATGCTTGAATTTCTTTGGTAGAGGTATTGCATATAATTAAATTGTCTGCTTTTGAAGTTGCATCATACTTATGTTTGAAATAATGGTGATTGAAGGATGCCACTCTACTTGGTTTTGAAGAGAGGGCAAGAGGGATTGTTTATCAGATAGCCAGAATGCCATGCAATGGTGGATAAGTATCCTGGAGCTCCTTATTCTATAGTTAAATCAATTGAAGAAGCTAAGCAAGAATGTTAATGTATAAAAACCTCATTGGTTGTAGCTCTATAATTGTTTCTCGCCATAGTGAAGTCAAAGAAGAAGATGCGGAAAGTATGGTAGTTCCACATATAGTGGCAATTGAAGATAATTCGAAACCAGCTACTTCAAACAAAGTTGGTGCTAAAGTTAGCACAGCTATGTTAGTTGGCTTTTGGCTGGAGTTTGGCAGCAGAATAATTCAGAGCGAAAATTAAAAAAACTAGTTTTGTACTTGAGGTTGTGATGAATATTGTTCTATACACTAATTATTGTATTGGTATGGTTTTGTACTGTTACGCAAGAAAAATATATTAGGTAGTTGAACTGGATTTATTATATATTATTCAACAAGAATTAAATCAAGATGTGTTAACATTATTGGTGTTGACATCAAATTTCAACTCACTGTAAACTTACTAAGATGAATTACCTTGAATAATAGTTTTATCTATTCTTATTAGTAACGCTTTAATTTTATTTATCATAACAAATGATTCGTATTGATAACTTTTTAGGTTACAAGAATAAGAAAAGAGTAAATAGAATAAATCAAATAAATTTTTTAGATTAAGATTTAACACTATGTTATGTGCATATATTGATTAAAAATTAAATGTAATATATCTATCAAAATTTTTTTAATTATAATATAAACACAACATAAATATATTTAAATATTTTTGTTATAATTGAAAAACAATATTGTATCATAAAATAAAATTATAATATCTCAATCACATAATTTAGAATTTCAAGACCATCATTTCATGGAAATGGGTGTCTATTAAAGTAAAAGGAAATTTTATGTGCCATGTATGTAAATCTCTCATTATTTTAATATTGGGAGATATGTAAAATATGAAAAAATACTGAAATTTGTGTTGGATGTAAAACCAAATTATTGAAATTTGCGATAAATTTGAAATATTAATAAGATAATAGTTTAGCTCTTTTGAGCTTTGAACTAAACAAGCCCCTAAGGCTCCCAATAATCTCTGACATAATATAAATTATACCTATAGACTTAAGCTTTTAGGCTTGTTAATTACCAGAGATTTAACATAGTTCAAAACTAGAGGTCTCAAAAAAACAAATCTCAACTAGATCCAAAAGGCAACGCAAATAAGCTTGCATGTGTACGAGAATGTAAGAATATAGAATTATTGTTGAACTATAACCCACATGCTTAAGTTTTTAGGTCAGTGGATGAAAAACGATTTAACACACTATTTCCAAAAAACAAGTGCGCCTACTATATATGACCAAAAAGAATAGTTATGGCATGATAGTTATGGCATGGCATGTCTCACCTGAGAATATAAATCATATCAAAGCAGGGACTCTAATATTATTTTTTTGAAAGGTCACTCTAAGATTATTTGCAGGTATTGATAAGCAAGAAAATTGTTGCTAACCTGAAATTAGGAAAAATGGCATATTTGAGCACCTCTCAACATAATAAGTTGCCCGGCCAAATGCTGGAGTCAAGAGGCTAAGGCAGAAAAAGATAGCATGAGCCACACCATGGCCTAAACCACCAGCTGGACATAAAATTATCTTAGCCAGCATGAAACTAGACTACACTAATAACTGAGAATATAAACAGCATATTGAACTCAGTTGTACAAAGATAGGAAGTCGCAAGAGTAATCATTTAGGACAGAATTAAAGAATTAGCATTAAATTCATAGACCATATTTCCTACTGAATTTCCTACAAACACAGAACAACAAATAGATGTGCAAAATATTAGAGAACCAGTAATTACAAGAAATTAACCTAATAATCATCTACACAATTTCCTGCAAACGTGGAGCATCGACTTATGATTTCATATGCAACATACAAAATGTTAACAAAAAATTCCTAAAGCTATTTTTTTCCCCTTCAGCATGTATTTTCTTTACTCTAACAATTACATAGGAAAAATTGTAAAAGCCGCATATCAAAATCAAGGTTCTATCATATCCAATGGGGGTGGGGTTGGGGGAACCTTGACTGAATTTTTAATAACCAATGAAATAAATATCCAATGTCAATAGAGAAACATTTGAATGTAATTCACAAATCACAACATATGTAGGATAGGAAGGTGGAAATTTTGACTACTAGGGCTTGTTTGGTTGGAGGATAAATTTGGGTAAGGAAAGAGAAAATATTTTATTTTATACAGTTGATAGGAAAGAAATTTATTTTAATATTGAGAGGTGTGTAAGATGTGAAATAAAGTTGATTTTAAGGTTGAAATTTGTGTTGGATGCGAAATAAAGTTGATTTTTAAGGTTAAAATTTGTGTTAGATGTGAAATAAAGTTATTAAAATTTATAATAAATTTAAAATATTATTAAAAAATATTTTGCTCATTTTTGGGTAATTGCCAAACATGCCCCTAGATTGTTCTTTACTGCTATTAGCAATTATAAATCCAACAATATGTCAAAAATTCCATCTAGTAAAATTCAAAATATGTCAATTATGCTACTGTGGGATCTAACAACAAGCTTTCATCAAGACATGGAATCTGAAGAGCAGCGACCCATCGGGTGTGCAAGACATTTAATTTGATCGAAGAGACCCTCCCTAGCAAGCAGATTGATTACACCTTCACCCCAATGGGATGAGTTCAAGAGTTTCAATGTTCTGAGATACAACGATTTCTACAAGCACAAGCCCTTATAGCTAATTACAATATTCCTTTCGGGACAGTGAAACCTTCGATCAAAGAAGATTTAGCTAAACACATGGCACCACTTGGATTAGGGGAATGAAAGAACTCTACCACGATTTCATGGTGCTAGCATTTATGGAGAAATCAGAAAACTAGACTCGTTTAAGACATTTACAATTGGCTACAATAACTCATTAGAGTCGGCTATTCCCTAAGCTGGAGACGCTTTTACAAATTAGGGTGCACAAAGTTTAAGTACCATACAATGTTTATTTCAACCAACTTGGTTTACTCAAAATTCCCTGCTAACTTTGTTAGGCTGGCAGAAAACAAGATTACCTAACATTATGATCTTTAGGCACCTCCACACCCATCACTTTGAGCTTGTTTGACAGCATCACATATTTTGACGTAGAACTTGGATCTAAGGCAACAACGTTTAACAAGGACTTGGACCTCAAGGGTTTAGTTGCATATTAGCATAGCAAGTGTATGAAAGCTTGTTATTGCAAAATTGGATGCAACGACATAGTAAGGGCTTGACATCTTGCCACTGTGGTAGCTTAGATAGGAAATGATATCATGTTGTCATCAAGTTCGATAACGATAGCATAGCAAGGGCATAAAAGCCTGATGTTAAAATAATTGAGTTGTAATGACGTAGCAAGGACATGGAAGCCTACCACTATGGATTTGAGTTGTAATATTGTAGCAAGGGCATAGAAGATTTTCATTGGTGTTTAGAATTGTTATAATGTATCAAGAGGATAGAAGCCCATCATTAAGGTTTACAGTTATGGCAACTTATTGAAGGCATGAAAGCTTATCATAGGTTTAAAGTTGATAATGGTCTTGCAATGGGAGCTTACTGTTGAAAGGTTTAAGTTGTGGAGTAGTTGATTTGGAAGTGAAATCAACAAGGTATAAATAACTACTATAAATTTCACATCCGATGCATTTAACAATGATGGACCCATTAGGGAATCATCCATATATCATGGGGAATAAAGAAATCTAGACATTTTATTTTGAACTTTTACGAAAAAGCCTCCAAAATTGTGTGATTTACTATTGACATAGAGATATATTCAATCAAAGAGGAGCGTTAGATTCAAAGTGTGGAACTGTGGATCTACAAAAAAGAGAAATAGGAGTTGAAAGCCAAGAGAGAGCAAACAGATAACGAAGAATAAAAGTAAAGATATCATATGTGGTCTGAAGAGATTCCCTACATTCACAAGAAAAGCCGGAGCCAAAGAATCCATCAAATTGAAAGAATGAGTCTCTAGAAGTGAATACAAAGCTAGGTCACGAGTGGAAGGATGGATCCATTTAAAGTTACAAGTAGGCCTGTGCATTCGGTTTAATTGGTTGGTTTGGTGACCAAACCAAAAAAAAGATTGAGTTCGGTTTTAAATTTAATGAAACCAAACCAACCAAATTAGATTATAAACCAAACCAAACCAACCAAATTAGATTATAAACCAAACCAAACCAACCAAATAAATATCAATTTGGCTTGGTTTGGTTCGGTTAAAGGCATATTTTTTTATCTCAAAAATTTTCTTAATCTTCTTATAATGATATTAAATATTGCTATATTAATATCTAGATAATAGCTTTAATGTAAGAGTAATTTAGCACAATAAGTAATTTAATTTAATAACTCAATCGCATCACCAAAATAAACTAACAAAAAAGTGAAAAAATTCAGAAGCAATTGCAACACATCATTACATTAATATCATAATATAATCAAAATTACACTACAAAAATTTTATTTGTTTATAAAAAATGATAAATATTTTTTCAAGTTTTCAGACAGTCTCCCTTATAAGAATTCATCCTAATTATCACACCTGAAAAAATACACTAAATAATTATCATAAAAATATACTATGAAAAACTTATAAATATACATATATACTATCACTTCAATAATTCAAAGTCAATACTGTAAAAATTACTATAATACAACTGAACCGACCTAACCCTAAAATCATATTTATATGTGGGTTATTTAATAATCGGTTAATTCGGTCGGTTTGGTTTCCAAACATGTGAAACCGAACCCAAACCAATTAACCAAAATACTCAAAATATCAAACCATCACCAAACCGTTGGATTCTAAACCAAACCAAACCGCTAATATCAAACCATAGTTTGCACACCCCTAGTTACAAGGCCTGGGCTGATTCTCTTCTATTTGAAGGAGAATTACAAGAAAGATCCTTTATATGATCAAGAGGCAAGAATAAGTCTATTTATGGTAAAAGACAACAACTAAAGAGACCGAGAGAGCTAATAATGATAGGATTTGTCATAGCTTGAGGAAATAGATGTGACATTGCTACGTGGCCTAAAGAGTATGTTATACTTCCAAGTGATCAGAGTACCTGATATCCCCATGTTAATGTTGAAGGAAATGACTAATGTAGCCCTGCACATGCACAACTAATAGAACTGGAGAATAAGAATGCTGCCACTACTGTTGATGCTTTGTCAAAGAATAATGCATTCGACGATTTTGTTTAAGTCTCCTAAGAGTTACATAGTCTCGAACTCCATCAAAAAAATCAAGGTCAAAATGCTAGGATTCACAATTTTGCCTCATCAATATATCAAGGTCTTCAAGGTTTGTGGTAGCTTCAACCCTTGGCGAGAAGTATTCAAGTTCAACTGGAATGAACGCTTCATTGTCGAAGGCTAAAAGGAATAGAGACGTCTAGGTAATTTGTTTGATGGCATCACTTTGAGAGCACATTTGGGTTATGACTTTGAGGGCACATTTGGGTTATGACTTTGAGAGAGCAATTTGTTAGATGGCATCACTTTGGCCTAATGGATCATCGACAAATCATCTGGCCAATTGAATAACTAGATTAACTCCAAACCCGAAATTCCTTTAGGGCTTTGGTAGAGTTTGATTTGACTAAATCTGAGCTAAATTTATTACTTAAGTAGATACTCATAGCAAATCAGTTTCCTGAAATCAATCAAATTAATTCCTCTGCAAGTTTTAATAAAATTGATATCAAATCAACCAAATCTTTTCATAGTAATATTCCCACTGATTCATCTTGAATTTCAGGAATGTTTATATTGTTTTGGGAAATTTGTGTCTTGGGCCTAGCTCTGTGAATTCATTAGTTTAAAAATTCAATCTTAGACTAACATAATAGTCCTTTGAATTTGCAAACTTTTAAAAATGATACTAATGTGAAAAGTATATATTTTATTGAAAATTATTGAGTATGTGAAGTAAAATAATATTTTTTTATATTAGAATTTGTGTAGAATGATTAAAAAATTTATTTATTATTATTATTGTTGTTTTTTAAATTAGTATCATTTTGGTCCTGATTTGGTCCTCGCGCCAAACAGGGCCTTAGTCAACAAAGAAATTAGATGCCATTTTGGTGTTCCCTTTCCTTCTTGATTAGTAACTTATTCCTTTGCTGCAAGCTTAAACTATAATTAGAAGTAGCTATTGAGACGAATTTGGCTCTAATTAACTAAAGTACTTACTTAAAGATAGAAAGACTATCATTGTCTGTGCAATACATTCTTGCTCCCTTAAAGTCAAAAGTAATCTCGAAAGGGCATTACCTCTAAGTCCTTTTAAAGGAAAAAATAAAATTGCATAAAAATAATACTGTCATTCTTATTTCAAGGGAATGGACTATTATTCCTATGAGCTCAATATAACTATCCTAAATGATGATTAGTATGAGCATCACCTTCTAAAATTAAATTTCTTCTCATAGAAGGAAAATTTATGGCCAATTTTGTTTTTTTGGAAAGAGGATAATAATCCTTTACCTGTAATAAAGAGATTAACAGAGTAATTTCCAAATGCCAAGCCTTTATTTCCCCTTTTTAATAAACTACATATAAAAATGTAAACAAACAACAAACTAAGCCTCTCAGGAATCTAGAATTCAAGTCATAACTGGGCATGATTTCACCAAGCTACTAATTGGATAATATCCAAACAAACAATAATGCCATAGAATATTCAGCCATTATAACATCACATTTCAAATTTAGTAGGCAACAGAACAAATTTGGTCAAGAAAAAGAGCAGCAAGGGCATAGTAAAAATCTCTAGCTTCCACAATGATAATGGAGAACATCTATGATCCTATTTGACATGCATAAATCTGCACTCAAGGACTTGAAGTCCACCTGTGCAAATCAGTTGCTAAATTAAATGAATTACCGTTACAAAAAGTTTCTATAATGAGCATACCAAGTGCAATTTGCAACTTATCAGTGAGGAAGAGGCGAGGCTTAGATGTTCGGTCAGCAAATGCATCCAACATTTCCTCGAGCTTCCTAGAATGATTGAAGAGTCGAAACAAATATCAAATGCCCTCCACAAAATACTCCCAGAGATTGCAATAAAAAACATCGAATGTGAAGCATTCCACCTACTTGTAGAGCTTCCAGAACACAAGGCGAACGACCTCCTGAAAACCTACTGATGTTACAAGAAGAACTACATAAGGCCACGAAGCCGTTGACTTGACAGGAAGAAACCATCTCCAAGCTCCAGACAGTACAATCAAGCTCACAAGCCAAAACAGGGTGCTGCAACCAAGAAATATAGACAAGCGTGATATCTGTTAGGGGCCGGGGACCGGTTCAACCTAGATTCCATAAAGCCCATAGATAATAATGTCCTCATGAAGGAGCGCGAAAGGAAATGAAGGCGAGAGAAATGCATGAACCTGGAGAGAACGGTGAGGACGAGGAAGGGCTTCCTGGAGATGACGGAGACGAAGATGGAGAGCGCGGGGCCTAGGGCTATAAGAGCGTATCCTATCCCTGCTGCAAGTGTCATTATTCCCACCTCTCTCTGTCCGTCCACTCTCGTCTCGCCTGGCTCCCCACTCCGCTCCTCTCTCGCCCGCCCTCTCGATCTAGAAGACAACCGTGCAGGATATGTTTCTCTTGAGATATTTGTATTTCACTCCCTTGTTATATATTATTTTTTAATCAACTCATATATTTCACACTTACCATATAATTTTATTTTATTTTAATAATATGCAATGCCTAAGTAATATTAATATTTTTATCAAAAAAAAATAATATTAATTTTTAGGAAGAATTACATAATTGAGCTTCCTACTTATTTAACTCTCAATATTAAATAATTATATATATATTATTTCATATTTTAAATATATAATTATAAACAACACCATCACATATTAATAAATAACTTGATCTTCCAATATTAAATAAAATGAATGGCTAAATCTTCTCTAATTTAATGAAAAAAATGCAATTTATAATTATATATTTAAAGTATGTGATAACATATATAAATATCTAATTTTAAAGATATTTATTTGTAAAATTAAATTTAGATGAAAATATTTTTTATTAAAGGTGGTTATTATGTTGAGGTGTGAAAGATGTGATGTAAGTTAGTTATTATTTTGTTATTATATTAAGATGTGAACAAGACCGATGTTATTATACTATCTTTTCAAGATTGCCATAACGACATACTCCATAAACGGCACAACAAGCCTAAGCGGAGTTTGGACGGCATAATTACGGAAGAACGTATGAGTTTTAACAGACTAGGTTCAAACGTTAGTTCTAAAGCATGAATTTAAAATTTTTCGATGCTAAGTCAATTAGCCAGATCAAAATACAAATAAGATTTAAGCGATCATTTAAAAATATAGATAATTAAAAGTTTATTTGAGAAATAACTTACTATGTACAAAGCAACGTGGCTCTGATATTAGAGTATAGAGAGAGAGAGTGAAGAGAGTGAAGAGCAAGAGAGAGAGTGAGCTGAAGTGTAAAAAAAAAAGTAATATTAATTTTTAGAAAGAATTACATAATTGAGCTTTCTACTTATTTAACTCTCAATATTAAATAATTATATATATATATATTATCTTTATATTTTAAATAATAGATAACACCATCACATATTAATAAATAACTTGATCTTCCAATATTAAACAAAATGAATGATTAAATCTTCTCTAATTTAATAAAAAAAGTGTAATTTATAATTCTATATTTAAAGTACGTGATAGCATATATAAATATCTAATTTTAAAGATATTTGTTTGCAAAATTAAATTTAGATGAAAATATTTTTTATTAAAGATTGTTATTATGTTGAGGTGTAAAAAATGTGATATAAGTTAGTTATTATTTTGATATATGCGTAAAATATAAAATAAAATTAATTTTTTATTTTGACGTGTTAAAACAATTATAATGAAATAAAATAGGTCACATTATTATCACGATGAAATATGTGAAATAATATATAATTCAAAATTTTATGTATGGTATAATTTAAAATAAAAAATTAGCATCCACCAATATATTTCACACAACAATAAATATGTTAAAGTATAATGGTTAATATATTTATACGAATTTTAAAGTTAAATGATAATAATAGATAAATAAAATAAATAAAATTATTATTTTAAATAATTATTATTACTTTAAGATATTATTATTTTTTTAAGTTTTTTAAGTAAATAATGATTTACTAGTTGGACTAACTGGATAATTATTTTTGATTATCATAACTTAATAGCTAGTCCCGATTTTTAGAATTTTTTTTTTGATAATCTAATTTTTAGATCATTGGATTCGCTCAGTCGCTTCCTTTCGTCCAGCTCCGGCCGCAGCCGACGTTTTGCTGCCATCGAACCGCCGGCAGCCGTTGTCCTCCTTCCTCCGCAGCTCGGACCGCACGTTTAATTCTCAGGTACAGCTCTCCATCCTCTTTCCGTGTGTGTGACAATGCTATCTTAGACTCTATGGCCATCAACTACTTGTGTCCACCTGTTGATCACACTAATCAGAATTTTTTCAGCTTTTAGTAATCATTGATCCAGTTTTCTTCGACTCAGATTTATTGCAACACTGCTGGTTGCTTCATAGTCATCAAAGATTTTTATGGTTTTTATCTTTTTCATTTTAGTTAAATACGGTTGAAAACCCTTTACTAGTTTACTTGGTTGCCTGTGTTTTTTCAGTGTTAATCATATGAAATTTCTTTGTAGCTGTATATTTTATTTGCAGGTTAATGGAAAGAAATCTCCGATGACATGATCTTTGTTACCTTTCCCAGCTGCTTGGAGAATTGCATGCTGGCATCTTCTTCTGTTTACAGGACACAGCTTTTTCTTTTAAGTTCTTTGGGTGGTTACTGTCGTCGAGTTCATATGGAAGGTGGGGAAGGAGCACTAGAACCAAAGATTTCCACTTTGGGTGCTGATACTGAGGGTGTAATGCGAAAAGTTATTCCAAAATTGGATCCAAGTCGTTATAAAGGACAAGCCGGTAAACTTTAGCTCCCTCATACATACCTGCATGATTGTATATATATATATATATATATTTCTCTTGCCATTGTGTTAGGGTAAAATTCTACTGCCATTCATTTGATGGGAATCACCTTATGTTGGCGTGGGTTACTTTTCATATATGTTAGGTTAATTCCCAAATCTGATTCTACACTGATTTCTGATGAGCACTTCTTCCTCTGAATACCATCTTATTATTCTACAATATTCAACAGCATAGGCATCAAGATTTCCCATCCTCTTATAGTAATAATTTCATCCTTGTCAGTACTTATTTTTTGTTTGCATTTCTGATTTTCTTTATGTCTGCTTTGGTTAATTTCCAAACGTCATTCTATGCTGATTATGTGTAGTTCAGTTTCTATCAAAATAATAATAATAATAATAATAATAACAATAATAATAATAACAATAATAATAATGTGTGGTTTAGTATATTTCCGCCCAATACCATCTTATTATCCAATTCTATTCCATAGCATGGGCTTCAAGATTTACCGTTCTCTTATATGTACATTTTTTAGGCATTTTTTGGTGAAGCTGGTTGAAGTTCATGATGTGGATGGAACGATTTGATTATATTAGGTTATATATGAATGCATGCAGTATTAGAAGCTATTTTTGGATTGTAACCTACAAGCCTATTTTTGAAGTTACTTGTTTTGGTGGATTTACAGAACAGTAGCTCAATTCTAAATTTTCAAGAATGATTGAATTTTCTGCAGCAGTACTGTTAGTGCAGGCTGTTAATCATTCCAAAGCATTACTTCTTTATCTATATTGATTCTTTTAGCAGATGAGTTTCTTAAAGTTTCCATGGCCTATTTATCTTTATCCCAATATATCATTCCAGAGCTTCCTCTCATCATATATTTTTTTGGTGGACATTCCTAGGGAAGATAGCGGTTATTGGTGGATGCCGTGAATACACAGGTGCTCCATATTTTGCTGCCATATCCGCCCTCAAAATTGTCAGTGGTTTCTCTAATATTCCATTGTTTCCATTTTACAATACAAATGTGCAATCTCCTCATTGTAGATTGATTTCAAGTGTTCCTATATATGCAGGGTGCAGATTTGTCACATGTTTTCTGCACGAAAGATGCTGCAATGGTTTTAAAAAGTTATAGCCCTGATTTGATTGTTCATCCTGTACTTGAAGAATCATATAGTTTGAGGTAATCTTCAATGCACAACCTATTGAATTGTGCAATTTTCCTTCATTTTTTACGTTCTTTTGTAGAGATGGAGAGCAAACATCAGTTTCTACTAAGGTGCTTGGTGAAGTTATGAAGTGGATGGAACGATTTGATTGTATTGTTATTGGACCTGGTCTTGGGAGAGATCCACTTATCCTGGTACCTTGGAAGCTATCTTAAAAAAATTCTCTAGCAAACCTTTTTCTTGTTTGATGCTACACTATAGTAACTATGTATTACTTTATGACTTTTGAGTGCCAAGCCTATTTACCCATATTTTTGGGGGCTTCTAATGCCCAGGAAATGGATAATGTCTCGTCAAATAAGTTCAACAAATAACAAGACAGATTGACACTTAATAGAGTACATGAAATCTGAGAACAGATACATGATTACCAAAATGTTGCAAATCCCACAATCAATCCAACTCTAAAGTCATCTTACAAAAAAAAATAAAAAATCTTTCCGAAAAACCCAACTCTAAAAAACATTGGTGGAAAGTTTGATCAGAAGTAATTGGGGATTTTCTTTTTCAGATTTGGGTAGTCGAAGTTTTTAGTCAAACACACCCAAGACATTCGGGAAACAGGATATTCTCAAATAATACCTCACAATCTCTCTCGTACTTCATAAATCAAATCACTCAAGGTGAGCAAAATGAGCAATTTAGATCAACAAAAGTTCTCAATATTGCAAATTCAATTATTCCAAGTCTCAATTTTTGAAGGAGTATACATAAAATTTAAAAAAAAATTTATAATATTATATTTTAATATATTTAATATCTATAATGGATATTTTTATAGAAATATATGACCTATAATTAAGATCGATTTAACTCAAAAGCAGAAAAATTCTAGCATGCTCGAACAAACTTGATTCGAAATTGAAAATTTTAATTGGAGTTGAGCCCTGCTTGCTCGAAAGCAACTCGTAGCCACCCCTATTGCTTTTATGGTTTAGGAATGTTTTTGTGAGGGTTGATCCTTAGCCTATAAAGGTTTGTGGTTTGCTCAGTTTCCTAAAATTTGATAAGGGTTTTGGCTGAACTTCTTTATAGTAAGAAATTCCCAACAAGTAGATTGTGGAGTGGAGATAGGATCAAATGAGTTGAACCATTGTAATTGCTTGTGCATTTTTTTTTATCACTCTTGTTCTTTCATTTATTTTTTTAATCCACTTGTGCCACTTCAACTTGTTTGAAAATATTTTTGGCATAGTTTAGATTTGTTTCAAGTCTTTCGTTATATTGGTCGACCACATCAGTTGTTCATTATCGCAATTGTTTACAATCATTCCAAGTAAAGCCATTTGACCAATTGGCTGCTACTTTGAAACAGATTAGTTTTAGCATTCTTTTTTAGTTGATTTTTTTAATTTGACAATATCATTTGAAAAATCCGGGTGTCGCTCATCCATTGGCTTTTTTTTTTAAATTAATCTTTAGTCATTTTATAAAAAAGAAATTATTAGTTTAAATTATTTAATTATCCATTCAACTCCCTCTCATTGGACTCTTTATGGCCAACAAAGAATGGCGTGGTGAGAGTTGTATAGGATTTTTGGTAGGGTGTGGTTTTTACAAAATTCATTCGCAAATTTGATGCAGCTAAAGCCTCTTGTTGTCTTTAGATAATTATTGCTTCATGATTTAGGATTGTGTAAGTGAGATCATAAAGCACGCTCGAGAACTACAAATCCCTATTATCATTGATGGGGTATGTCTGCTTAACTCATTGGAAAATTTTCAATTATTTTTAGTTCTTTGCATGGGAAGTTGCCATCATCAGTAGTGTCTGATATTTAGTACATGTTGTACAGGATGGTCTCTTTCTTGTCACAACAAACCTTGATCTTGTTAAGGGGAACAATTTTGCTATTTTAACACCCAATGTCAATGAGTATAAACGACTCATTGAGAAAGTTTTAGGCTGTGAAGTTAATGATCAAGATGCTTCTCGGCAGTTGATATCTCTTGCAAGACGGTGGATCAATTGTTCTTCAGCATTTGAAATCATTTTTGTTGCTTTGAAAGAAAATCTCTCCTAACCTTTTCCTATTTTTTCAGACTTGGTGGAGTTACCATCTTAAGAAAGGGGAAAACAGATCTAATTACTGATGGTTCGGCAGGTAACACTCTAGCTGAAACATCTATATCTTTAACATAAAGGTTTATATTTGTTGCTAATCAACTATCCTTTTTAGTCATTACTAAGCTCAATCTTAGCTACCTGGTTGCTCTATATTCTATTTGTTTATTAGTTTATATGGTGAGCATTTTTGGATCCCCTCGGCGATGTGGTGGACAAGGTGATATACTTTCAGGGAGGTCAGTTATGATATTTTCTTCTTGAAAGCTGCATGATAATATTCTCCTTCATATATTTCATTCGGGTTTCTTTTTTTTTTAATGAAAACGTTTTTCCAACAATTAGGGCATTTTCAACATAGCTTTGTTGATTCTCCTTTTTTTGTAATATTTCATCTAGATGGTCAAATAGTATGATAATTATATGATTGCCTTGGTTATGGCTATCATTGGACCAAAAACTAGAGATTTTGGCTAAAGCATGTCATGTGGTGTCATAATTCTACCAAGTGATATTCTTCGATCGCACTTTTATTGCATTCATCCATCTCTGAAAGTGGGCCAAGTGTGGAGATCGCAACACTTCTTTCTTCCACAAAGCAGCCACTTGCAGAAAGCGTATCAACAATATTCGCCGCTTAGTTGGGCAGAATGGTGAGAAAATTTTAGATCAAGAAGGGATCCGCGCTGCTTTGGTTACTCACTTCTCCTCGAAATGGAGGCCTCCTATTCCACCTTTGCCAGAGCTGAGCATCCCCCCACCCAGAGCAACTATCTCTGACGAAGATGCATTCAGGATTAGTTCACCAGTCAGTAACGAGGAGATTGTAGCTGCTATCAACTCTCTTGGCAACAACAAGGCTCCCGACATTGATGGCATAACCAGCTCCTTCCTTAAGGGCTACTGGAGTGCTACTAGCACTGATGTCTTGAATGCTGTTCATCATTTCTTCAGAAATGGGTCTATGCCAAGGCGTTGGAAAGATACTTTAGTGGTCCTTATTCCCAAAGTGCAGGGCGCTGAACTTCCCTCCCAGTTCAGACCCATAAGCCTTTGCACTACCATTTATAAAGTTATTGCCAAAATCCTTATCAATCGGGTGAAAGATGTCCTCAGCTCTCATTTCTCAGGAGCAAGGGGCCTTCGTTCCGGGGAGAGGTATCTCAGACAATTGCCTGATAGCACAGGAGATGATGTAAAGGCTAGCTTCTTCAGAGTCTTCCACCGGGTATATGTCCATCAAGGTGGACATGGAGCAAGCTTATGACAG
>JAEMOT010002708.1:419981-483607 GCA_019297695.1 Apostasia ramifera | reverse complement strand
GAGGAAAATCTTCCATTACCCTCTCGCAATACTCACTTGTTGAAGCTCTTCCTCGGCAACCTGCAATCAAGAGTCCAGAAAAATCCAGCTGACCCTCAGGCAATTAAATGGGTGGCGGCCTTGTACCACTCATGGAGAGCTCGCAACGGTCGCGTCCACAACAAACCTTTTCCGTTGCCTAGAGTTATCGCTGCACTTGTTTCTTTTAGCGAGGCCCAAGAACAACCTTCATCCAACGTGGGGAACTGGGATCCCAACAGCCTTGAAGGCTGTTGTTACCCCTCTGCATCCCATTGGGATCCCCCACCCCCACGATGGATTAAGGTGAACTTTGATGGCTCCGTTAAACAGAACGGTGCGGCAGGCGCAGGGGGGGTTTTGCGGGATCACTGTGGCAACCTTCTACTAGCGACTGGCTATAAGCTCTACACTCATGCCACTACTACAGCAGAAGCGGGGAGCACTCATCGCGATGACATCCGCCCAAGAGTGGGCGGATACGATAGACGGGATTTGGATAGAGGGCGACTCTGCCATCACTACTGCGGACCTTCACCGGACAGCCAGAGGACACCCTTCCGACAAGATCATGGCCCAGATTGCTGAGCTTTTTTGTGCCTTCAAGGCATATAGGATATCTCATGTTTATAGAGCCGCTAATAGAGCGGCAGACTTTGTAGCTTCCTTTTCTTGTTTCGATGACATAGAGTGGCGTAGGGGCATGTCCCTCCCACTCGATTTTTGTGCGATCCTCAACGAGGATCGAACCTTTTGTACCTGATGTATCTTTTTACTGTTATAGTATTATAGGCTACGGCCGAATTTCAAGAAAGTGGAATTCATCCATCTATAGTTATGCTTTCACACTGTGGTGGGATTTACTCTCTACACTCTAGTGCGTTCATCTTCTTAGTTTCTCAGCTGTCATTTAATGAACTTGCACTGCTACAGAATGATTTCTTTATTTTTGTCTAATCTCAAATTTTGAGCGAATAGGCTCCTTGCTGAATAACCTTTGCTTTTTGTGAAGTTCTTGGTCTTACTGCTGTTTCTGTGATCATTCCATAGTTTCATTGCTAAAGCCAGATCTCTGTTTCTTTGCACATGATGCCAGTGTTGCTGTATTCTCCGCTTGGGCACGCCATTACGTATCGATGAACAAGGCAGAAAGCAGTTCCCAGTAAACATACTCATTCTATTTTCTTGTATTCATTTACTCCCAATTTGCTCTTCCAATTTCACACAATAGGTGTCAACTTTTCTTATGCTCCTCTCTTTGATGTTCCCAGCCCTCTGAATCCCATGGTTTTGGGAAGTATTTCTGGCTCAGCGCTGGTTAGGAAAGCAGCTTCTCTTGCTTTTGAGAATAAGAAGAGATCAATGCTGACAACCGATATTATCGAGTGCCTGGGCACAAGGTATGCTCTTTTTTCATTGCTCAGGGTCATATTTGCCATTCTCTTGATTTGTTTTAATTAGAAATGTGAAATTTTAGTTTGCGAAAGATTTAAGCATTTGCTCCTCATACAATGAATATGTTCACAATTTTTAGAAATCAGGAAAAATATCTCGATTTATTTGGCGAAGTTATTTTTAACTTGAGTTAAAATTAATCTCACAGTTCACATCATACATACATTTTAATATTAAATTAATAATATTTCAAATTTTAGATAAATTCTAAAATAAAAGCCAACTTTATTTTACTTTTTTCATAAATTTTAAAATAAAAACTTTATTTCATATTCTACTCTTATTCCAAAAAATCTTTCACAAATCATAAAACAAAAATATATCATCAAAGATTTACTTTAATCTAATTAAAGTTAACTTGCCTAAACAATAAATCAAGGGGTGAGAGTTGGATCATTCCCTTATAAGGATAGATCAAGGTCTGTAGGTATGATCTTGCCCTTAAAATGATAGATCAAATTGTATTAGAGTTTGATCTTTCCCTTGGAAGGATACATCAAATTGTATTAGGGTTTGATCTTGCCTTTAAGAGGAATAGATCAAATTGTATTAGGATTTGCTCTTTTCCTTAGAAGGATAAATGAGGTTTAGATTTTGATCTTGTCTTAATGATAGACTCTAGGTTTTAGCACTTTGTTAGGTGAAAGTCCCTAGGGGTTGAGACCCTAGGGGTGGAGTACGTCTCTTGATTGAACAACTAAAAATTCTTTTTTTTGTTCTCCCTGCTTTTCTCCATACTCGCAATACATGCATTATCAATTGGTTTTATCAAACAAGCTTTCTAATTCGTATGAAAATACAAAGTTAACCAAATAGGATTTACAATAAAACTAAAACAAATTTAGCAAAATATAATAACATGCATAGACTTGGTGCTAAATGAGAATTTATTTTTTGATAGAGTGCAGTGGAAATAAATGATTCATATAATCAATCTCACTTAATCGGATAAAAACTTAGTTGTTGTTATTGTATATAGCCTTGGAGCTGAAATAACTCAAACTCACTATCTACCATTTTATGATCATGATCGACAATCGTTAGCCTAAAGCAGTTGACATGGGCAAAAGAAGAGATTGATATGACTTTTTTTTTTTTGCAAATAGAATTTTTTTTACATATTTAATTAACAAAAGCAAAACTAGATTCCTAAATGTCATCCAGTTTCACTTTCACTTTCGATTTATTATTGCAGCTTGGAAGATATTTCTCCTGCAGCGTGACGCAGCTCTTCTTTCACGTCACTGCTGCTCTTTAACGTTTATGTTCCTTAGGAAAAGCAGTATTCTAATAGGAGTGAATAAAGAACTTTGTATTTGAACGTGTTTAATTCGCTGTTGGTGTGCACCTGACATAATAAATTTGCTGTGATTTTCTTCGCTAGATTGTGGGCTTTTCATCACAATTTTTTGCCAGTTATCACGTACGCTAGTTCTGCTTGCTAGTGTGAAATTTACGAGATGATTGATGACATTCTCACAGATGATTCAACTAATCTGATAGTTTACATCTTATATCAATTCACTTATTATAATCTAAATAGAATTAATTGCCAACTCATCACACTCAATTACACAATATTATCAGATCAAAATGGATCAATTCAAGCCAAATATCAATCCGAACATTGATTATCAATCAAGTTTAACTCACCTCTACCTATAGTTATATGCTAGTATTGTACATGGAACTAGCAATGTCAAAGCAGCCTTCAACAACTGAACATATGGCACTAGACCTAGTAAGAGTTTGATCAAAGTTTCATACAACTCAACTAATTTTTTTTTCAAGTAATGCTCAATGAACCAGCTCGATTCAAAGTTGATCAAGTTCAAGCAAAATCAACAAAAAATAACACAACAAACACCAGCTCAAAACCACTACCAAGTCACAACAGAATAATAACCATACAGTGCAGTAGTCAAATATTTTCAGTAAAGAAGAAAACCATCGATAATACAAGATTAACATAGCAAAAAATCAACACCACAGTATAGAGATTGATCAATGTTTAGATCTCTCAAGCCCAAACGGGACTTGGAGCTTAGTTTGACAGAGTAATCCTTATAAGAAGTCATAAAGGAAGCTATCATCATTACAAGGACAGCACCAGAAAGAGGATACATCCAGCACAGACCTGTACCGTTTTAACTATTTCCAAACAGGCCCGTAGAGATGACCATTAATTGACAAGCAGAAACTTCAGTAATAACTTCCACAAATCTGCTGCCTCAAAAAGGAGAAGGCAACAGAAATTGCAGGACCCAAAGAACCACAGATAAACTCTAAGCTACACCGCCAATGAGGCACTGCTGACTATCCCCAGCACCCCATGCCTTCTCCTTCCACAACCTCTCCACCTGCTCAAATGTCAAACCCTTTGTCTCCGGCACATATCTCAATACAAATACAAAAGCCGCCACTGTTATCCCTGCAACAATCAAGAAAGTCCCTGCAGTTCCAACAAGTGACACAACCGAGAGGAAGATCTGCGCGACAATCAGGTTTGATATCCAGTTTACAGTGGCAGACATTCCCACACAAACTCCGCGACATGCCTCCGGGTAGATCTCCGAATTAACTGCCCATGGTACCGGGCCCATGCCTGGTGCAAAGGATGCAATGTATAGAACTAGGCCAAGGACTGCAAACCACCCCAGGTTCGTTCCGCAAGGGGCGTGGAGGGAGTTCAGCTCGCAGTGGCCGGCAGCAACACTCAATGATTGGAGAGTGAATGCCCCAACAAGCATTAGAAGTGAGATAAAAACACCGAATAGGCTAGTTAGAGCTAACTTGCGTCTTCCACAGTGATCAATGAGGTATATACCAAGAATGGTCCCAACAGCATTCATAGCTGCAACAATCAGAGAAAGGAGGAGAGCTAGCTGGTTGGAAGAGAAGCCTGCCATTTGCACAATTGTAGGGCTGTAGTACATTACAGTGTTTATCCCAGTGAATTGCTGAAAGGCCTGCATATAATTTTCGGTGGTCATATCTAGAAACATGATTATATGGTGCCGAATGCTATATGTAAATCTTATAAAACAGTTGTAAGACTAGCGATATTATATGATGTCAAATACTGGCCTACAAAGTAGAAAAACACAAATAAAATTATCGTAAAAATGAGTATGCTAAAGTGGATGAGTGTGTATACGTGAAAGAACAATATGAAAAATAAATATATCCGCAAGAAAGTTGGAGTAACCTCAAATAAGAATAAGCTCAGAGAGAGTTAAGCTTAGATGATTTGGAGATATAAATCGCAGGCTGATAAAAGTTTCAATAAAAAAAATTGGATTAGATCTTACCCATGTAAAAAGAGGAAGAACAAGGTCAAAAAAGGTATGACATGAAACTATAAAAATTAATTTTACATATTTGGAGCTAAATAAAAATTTGTTATTTGATAGAGTGCAACGGAAACAAAAGATTCATCTGATCGACCTACTTAGCGGGATAAAGGCTTGATTGTTTTTATTATATATCTATAAACATGAAAAATCATTGCAAATTAAGCTAACTATAACGCGTGTTTATAGGTACCAGTGTTATAATTTGTTTTAAAGGATATATGGTCATAGGAGATGTCTTATGATATACTTTCATAAGTTGGATTCTCAATCTTAGAGATCTTTTAGATATTAAGTTTGAGAAAATCAAGGCGAAAAGAGAGGTCCTAAGACGTCATCATGTAGAGATGATGAAACAGTTCGATTTGGTATGAACTTGCACATTCACCAAAGAGATTTGATGAGAACCTAAAATGTGAGCCAATTTTTTGCATATTGTTGTAGTTTGAAGAGATTTTAGATAAATCTGTATTTATATGAACATTTTACCTGAAGGCCTGCTCCAGCCAAAAATGCAAGTCTCATTTCCTTCGATCTAAAAATGTCTAAATAGCTTACAGACTTCTTGGAGAACAGATCTGCATCTGAAGCAACAGCAAGCAAATCTATCTCTTCTTCCAGACGATCAGGGTCATAAATTTTAGAAAGTACAGAAATAGCCCGTGACTTATCCTTCTGCAAATTGGATTAACTTGAGATTTGGCAAATCATTTGCATAACATCAATAACAACTGAGACTTAGGAATACCTTCAAATAAAGCCAGCGAGGTGATTCGGGCAAACCTATCATTAAACAAAACTGTAAAATAGCTGGCACAGCAGCAACACCAAGCATCCAACGCCATGTACCAGAAACCTGATATAGCAGCAGTTAAAACATGCCTCAATTTCCATGACAACAACATTTTAAATCAATCACAATCAGCTATACGCAGAAACACCAAGGTATGGACCCAAGGACCTTTTCATTACACGAATTCATAATAATTATTAAGCTCCTCTAATCTTTTATAGTCAGAAGATTTACTTGTTTCAAAAGCATAAGCATAATGCAGTAATTAAGTGGCACAGGTATGAGCAAAAGGTAATATAATTGATTTTTTTTTTAATTTCACTTTTGATACTATAATTTCGACCATACTACTTGAAAATTGTGGTAATAATGTGGTTCGAACCTGCAACCTCCTACTTCCTAGACAAGTTCCTTCCTGACTAGATTAGAAGAACACCACACCGCTAGTGTTTTTTTACTTTACATGCTGAAGGAAAGTATATTGTTTAATGATCGCATTGTAGCAAAACACTAAACTAAACATGAAATGTTCGTACTGCATTTGTAAGCCCACCATGTACATGCAAACACAAACAAACACATAGAGACATTTATAAATTTATATGTGTATATATGCTAGTGCAGTGATATGATATTGTCTAGAAATATTGTGAATGAGATGAATGTCATTAGTGTAGAAGCCCAATGTTAAGTGTAAGTCATATTGCTCCTGAGGTGTTACGTATTGATGTTAGCCTATACGTATAGGCTTAGTATCTATTGTAGATTTTGCGATGCAGCTGCATCCTCGACTTCATCACCATTGATGACGACACCAGCTCAACTAGTTAGGCCCGACCCAAGTCTCTAGTTATTTTTATTGTAGTGAGGATACTTATGTATGTGTTGAATATGTATTTTGTACGGCTACTTATGTATAGGTACATAATGGGATATTTAGATTTTTTGCGAAGTTAGCCTCACAGATAATTTAGAAATTCCTAAAGAGAAAATATGTTTGAAGCCATTCCCATAAATTCACATATATATATATATATTTGTTATCAAAAAAATATATATATATTGCAATGAAGCAATGATGGAAAAAGCAAAGAAAATTATCAGCAGAAAAACCTCATGTCCAACATTTGTTGCTTTAATCAATGGCAGATCCACACAAAACCTGTGAGAGCTTTATTTCCAGTAGGGTGGATGTGATGTGAGCCCACCAATTAAGCCAAATCAGCGGTCATGTTTCATCCAGTAGCACCATTCATCAAGCTGAGAGGGTAGGGAATCACCTGTATAAAGCTTATGTTGGAGGCAGCAATGGATGAAGAATGAACAGATAACTTGGGAGTTTTGAAGTGAAGCTTTTCTCGAGGGTTTTGAAGAGGATTCGTGCCTAGACATTGTGACAGTCCATAGTTGAGGAGTATATTTCAATCATCCAGCTTATGGAAAGTTCAAGGAGTTTATTTCACCTTCCTTGGCTTCATCATCTGTCTAGCGTGAGGCCAGCTAATGTGAAAAACATCATGTTTATTTTCCTAGCAGCTCTCTAGCCAGCTCTTCCCTTTCCTCTTTAATCCATTCTGATAGTTGGAGTTTTAGTCTAGAGTGAGACCAGCTAATGCAGGAAACTCATCATGTTTACTTTCCTAGTAGACATTCTGACATTTGGAGTTTTAGTCTCGGGATACAAGTACTTTGTAAGTTTCACTAATGATCAACAATAAGAATCTTGTGAACTGATAATGCTCTAGAGCATGTCCAATCCAAGTTTGTCATATTTTGTAATTCACATGGTTTTATCCATGAAACCACTTACACATCTCAACATAACAAGATTACCAAACACAAGAAACAACACACCCTAGATATCGATGAGATCATTATGTTTCACATGCATGCCCCACGGCATTTTTGGGCTGATGTGGCTCTTGTATAAGTTTATCTCAATAATTGTGTTCCTTCATCCGTTCTTGGTAATACCTCTCCCTTTGCCACCTTGAACCCCGATCGACAACCTTTTGGGTTTATCTATCGTGTTTTTGAGTGTTTATATTTTGTTTATGAATCCAATAATGATAAGTAATCCTCTAAATCTATCTGATGCACTTTTCTTACATATTCTCACACACAAAAGAGATATAGAGGTTATGATCATATATCTTGTTATTAAGTTCTCCTTCATATCACCTTTTATGAGACATCTTTATTTTCCATCTTCATAATCTATCTTCTATAGCTCTGCCTCCTTCCTCACACCACCACTTCCTCTAATTGCACCACCATCACCCCCATTACTAGCCAATGCATCATAGACAACATAAACAGGTTTTCACTAGCACATTCCCACACCAATTTCCATGTCACTTGAAGATCACGTTCTACTTGCTCCCTCCTAAGATCTTGACTTACATATTATTCCGGGAGAATGTAAACAATCGACTAGTGCTCATCCTTAACTAACATAATTCTTTTTTATCCATGCATCATCTTTTCACTCTTTTGCCTTATCCTAGTCGACTATTTCTATTCCCAAGACATATCAGGGATTAATGCTTGATACGAGTTATGGATTTTGAGATGTCTTACTTTGCATGATTGTCACAATTGGGATCTTACACTATTTCCTTATGGCGTCCATCCCTTAACTTGCCAGTTGGTTATAACTATTAAATACAACCCTAATGGTTCAGTTAAAGATGCAATGTATGCCTTGTTAAAGGTTTACACGCAATAGTACAAACTATAAAGTTGACAAACTTTGAGCCATTCTCTCCTATTGTAGGACTAAAATATCAGAATTATCTTCTCTTTGAGAGTTAATTTATATTAGAATATGCATTGGAAGGATGTGAAAAACTCATTTCCCTATCAGGATCTGACTAAGTTCATGTGTATGGAGTAACCTCCTAGTTGTACTGCACAAGGGAAATTTGACGTATAGAGTATAAACTGAGCCACCCTTGGTTTGAGAAAATATGTAAAAATGTTAGGCACATTAATTTTGGATGTAGCACTCAATCACTCAATCTTCACTGAACATCCATATCCAGGATTGGTTATTCTTGTTACCTAGGTTGACATTTTATTGATTAGAAATGATAGGACTATGCTGAAGTCAAGATTCATCTAGAAAATCACTTTGTAACTAAACATCTAGGACACCCTGCATACTTCAGAATTGAGATTGCTTATAGTTCCAAATGTTTTCTATTGTCACCATGAAAAAGCGCCACTAATTTTCTTAATGAAGTTGGTTTGTTGGAATGCAAACCAATTTAAAGGCAAGTTAGCATCTGAAGAATGATTGTGCCCGTTATCAGAGTTGTCGAAAAACACCAGTTTAAAGGCCAATTAGCATCTGAAGTTGATGATAATAGTGAATATTTTGATGACTCTGCCTGTTATCAAACTAGTTGGAAAACTCATCTATCTTACAATCACCAGATAGAATATTTCTTTTACTGTGGGTGCGATTAGTCAATTCATGCAAAGGCCAAAGCCATGCCACTAGTATGTTGTTTTGAGGCTCTTGAAGACCTATTATACATGAAAAATGGGTACATATGCGTAGAAGCTCTTTTGGATGTGGGCTATGCTGGGTCTGTCAATGCACTTAGGTCTATTGCAAGGTTCTATCCCTATGTTGGTGGCAACCTGGTTACATTGAAGAGCAAGGTATAAAATGTGGCCACTTGTCTAATGCAACATAGAGATAGGCAATATGGTCACAAGCATTTGAGATTATGTGGATCAAGGCTTCGTTTGGTGACGTTGGCATTAAACCTACAAAGACCGTGAACATTGTCGTGACAGTCCAACAATCTTGACTTTCATTTAAGAACAAAACACAATGAAGTTGTTGGCAAATGGCAATATGTTCGTTATATGGTTCTTTCCACAAGCTATTACTCTACACACTGCCTTAGAAGATCAAACTATTGATATTTTAACTAAAGCTCTTAGGCATCTGAGAATTAATTTTCTTTGTAATAAGTTGGGCATACATTATTTATATTGTTCCTGAGGAGTTATGTATCAATGTTGCATCTGGTCAACTAGCAGAATAGTATTAACGAGATCATACGCGTTTAAGAGATATTCAAGAACTTAGTTTTCAACCAAGTCAAAATGTGCTTCCTTGTCACAGATATTACAAGTTGGGGTAGAAAGCTGTAGCCAAGGTCCAATGAAACATAAACAAAGGCTGTAAAGTAGTGGGAGGCAACATAAGATGATAACTCAAAATCATATACGTAAAATGATTGTGACCTTACAAAGAACTAAAAACAATTCAAGACGGTTAGGCATGCTCAGAATACATGCATAGGGGATTGTCTGATACATAAAAAAATCTGCCCTGTCAATTTAACAAGGAAAACAGAAAAATCTTAAAGGTCAATATTACACAAGTCTACCTAAAATAAACCACTGGACTGGATGATCGTTTATTCGCTTGACAAATTCATCTGGACACAAGCGATCTGAATCTTGAATGCTGATGTAAATAGTGACATGATGAATGATTATACTTGTGTTCCAATGGACCAAGTTCATAATTTTAACTGTAAATATAAATATATGGTTTTAAAATTGGAAAAACCACCAAATTTTAAGCAATTGAATGCTGGTCGTGGAATTGATAAATGGTGGTCAAATGTGTAATTAAAAATATATCACTTAACAGAGTTCATGATGCTAATAAACCTTTAAGTATGCAAATGCTTATCTCAAGCACAGTGACCCGCACATTGCAAGGAAATAAAAAACAAAATGCTAATATTAACAGATGCGTTTTGTGGACCTTAAGCCCTATAGACCTGCATAAAACAAGAAGCTTGAGAGAATATGGGAATTATCCTCCCTATAAGACTTGTAAACCAGGATAATCAGCTGTATCTGCAGAAAAAGATCACATTAATACATGGATAACAAATTAGCAAAGAAGCGCAGACACCTCTAAACATCTTAATGTGTCTTGCTGTGTTTCTTAGGTGATTCCATAAAATTGAGTAAAAACTATGGTAAATTACATATTTATCAATTTAATTATAATATTATTTATCACGTCTTGCAGTATCCTTGTCTTATACTTTGGAAAATTGGCGTGTCTCCATGTCACGTTGTATAGTGATGTATTCTTGTATCCCGTGTCATATCTATTCTTCATATCTATGGATAAGTAACCGATACAAATAACTTGTACAATTAGGCCTCGTTTGGTTCGAGGGGAGTTTTTTGCCCAACACAAATTTCAACTATAAAAATCAACTTTATTTCACATCTAATACAAATATGAATATCAGAATTAAAAGTATTTCACATTTTACATATTTTCTAATGGTAAAATAAATTTCTCTTCCATTAAATTTGAAAAATAAAATTATTATTTTTTCATGTCTAAAAAAAAAGTTCGAACCAAACGAGGCTAGGGTGGATATCCTAAACTCCTAGTCAAATTCATTCAGAAGCTGCATGCAATTACTAACAGAAATGATTAACTAAGACAAATACTAAGTTTATAAAATACAAAGAAAATGATACATTTGTCATATTCATTATACACAGCCATACATAAGCTGATCATGTACAGGATATTAGCTTGGTTATCAAAAAGTAACTAATGTTCGCATTTCTATCAAAAGAATATGGGGCTTGCGTTCTACAAGAAAATGAACAAGGCTACCAAGTTAAATCAACACTAGTCACCAGAAAATGAAATACATTCCTCCAAATAAATTCACATCAGTCCAAACAGTAACAATATAAGCACAATTTGGTGCTTATACTGTTAGTGATTTGGCACGATTATCTCAGGTTTATTATCTACTGATAGTATAGAGTAGTATATTAACCACAGTATCAAAGTAGGATAACTAAAATGGAGGAATACAATGGAAGTTATATGTGAAAGATGAATGATTATCAAGTTGATGGAAAATTTTTATGAAACTGTAATTCAACAAACTATGCTATGCTGTACTGAAGTAAAGCAGTCAAGTGTTGTAATATTCCTAAGATAAATGTAGCTAAATAGCAAAAGGATCGCGCTGGAGTGGGCCATCTTAGAAAAGATATGGCATATATGGCCAGGTCATTTATACAATATGAGGGAGAGATGTTTAAAGGTTGTTACCTATTGCCTAATAAATTTGAACATTGGTTTCTCACCTAGTAAATTTGAAGCCATTTAAAAGAAAAGAAGCCATATAGCTCCATAATGAGATTTTCTGAATGTTGATTAACAGGAGCATATCCAAAATGGCAAACAAAATTGTGATCAAGGGGACAAACACACTTGACTTTGTATATTCAAAAATATTTGATTTATGCACTTCTCTAAACATAAAGATACAAACGGAATAAATGAATAACACGTACAAATAAAAGCTACTGTTGACAATTATTGTCTTCATGATTTGGTTTACAAAAAAAAGTTGCATGAAGCAAGTACGGTTGACAATTACAGCACTTTGGTAACAACAAATAGGAGATGTAGAACAATAAAACTTTTAAGAGCATAGCAATAAGCAAATTAAAAAATTTTACAGAATCACAACTAGAAATTCAAGATAAATTACAGCATAAAAATTTTACCAAACAAGAAAATACTGTCAAAGAAACTGCTGAGTCAACAGTAATGGACAGCAGAGACAGCGCACCACAGTTCCTGCTATTTGATGAGAAAAACATCTTCATATACCATGTTGAACTAATAATCTATATTTAACAGAGTATATAGCTTATATTTGAATTTTTTATTGATGAGGTGCAAAATGGTAGATGTAAAAAGGTGGTTTTTTTATGGTTAGGTGGTAAAAGTTTTAGCCAATCAACTTCCTTCCCTTCTACTCTGATACAAATAAAGTCTCCTGAAAAAATGTGATACTACAGAAAAACGATCTCATAATATTCTCTCAAAGCTACAAATTTATAGGCATTTCAAACATGCAAGTGGAAATAATAGCTAAAAAAATAGAAAACAATCTTATCACACAAGCACAGAGGAAATTGTATATGGAAATTTTATAAGAAAACATGCATTAGAGAACCGAACATACCAATAGATGAGTCAAAATACCAATCTCCAGAAGAATACAGATTGAAGTACACATAAGTCCTTTAATGTCTTAGAGGTTTAACTCAATATATCAAACAGTAGAATTTGGAATTCAAAGATGGTAAGGAAGATGATAAAATGAATCTGACCTCAGTGAAAGCAAGGTTTACAAGGTAAGACAGAAATTGTCCTCCCGTAATCATGAGCACATTGGTGCTTACTAATCCTCCTCTTATCTCTGAAGGAGATGCTTCAGCTATGTATACAGGGGAAGTCACAGAAGCAACTCCAATACCTAGACCAACCAGGAACCTTCCAGCTATAAGAACAAAAGGGTCTGGGGCTGCACACATAACCAGGGAACCAGTTGCAAAGATTACATCTGCCAGAAGTGTAGCTTTCTTACGCCCATATGCATCATTCATCCACCCACCACCAGCAGCTCCAATCACTGCACCCACGAGTGCCATGCTTACAATTGTTTCCTACAATTATAGTGTCTTAATCACCCATTTTGTACACTTAACAATATTTCGAAGCACAATAAAGCATAAAAGAGTAAGAGATGTTAGTGTGTAAATTGGTGCATTCAAGGACAAGGAAACAAACTATACCTGTAGGAAACTGCTTTGGTTAACTACTTCAAATTCATCCCGAATATAGAGAAGGGCCCCTGAAATGACCCCTATGGAGGAAAAAAAAAAGCAAACAAACATTTATCTTTAGATTTTATTTATATATCAACAAATAGGCAAAGCCAACTGAGTGAATGGGAAAAAACTTGGAACCATCCTTTCAACTGGAAGTACCTATAAATACCTTAGAGCAGCTTAAACTAAGTTTAAACTGAAAAAGCATCCAAACAGTTTTTAAGCTTTAAGTAGCTTAAAGTTTTCAGGTGACTTAAAGTCTTTTTAAGCTTGTCAAAATATAAGACATGGAAACGTTGGCTTGATCTTTAAGCTGCTTCAAAATTTCAAGCAACTTAAACTTAAAAGTTTAAGCTGCTTATACTTAAAAATTTAAGTTGTTATCATATAAACTGTTTAAGCTTGTTAAATTTGAAGTGCTCCCAAACAATATTGGCTTTAAAATTTTAAACCGCTTGAGCCTAAAGCGCATTCAAATAAATATTTTACATACCAACAGCTTTTGATTTGCACTTTAGAAGCTAAAAAATTTAAAAAGCCCTTTAAGCTGCTTAAACTTTAAGGTGCTTGAAAGGCAACTAAAAAATTTAAGCTACTTCAAAACTTAAGCTGCTTATGACTACCAATTTTTTTTAAGCTGTCGTCACACATGAAGCAAAAAAGTCAACGCATTCACCCACTAACAAATTACAAACGACTATTCTATCTAGAAATTCAGTACAGCATTTGAGATAAACTTATAGACATACTTGTTAAAGAAAGGATTTCAAACCCTAATTTTTTATTATCTCTCCATTTAGAAGTAAACATCCCCATATACATCGGGGAGGAAATACAATAGTCCTCAAGTACAGCATATCTAATCCTAATCCAATAGAACATAACTAAAAAGAAATAATAAAAGAAATTACAAAGAGGGGTCTATATATAAAAGAGAATTTCTAATACTCCCTCAAGCTGGAGCATAAATATCTATCATATCCAGCATATTACACAACTCAGAGAAGCGTGAAGAACCCAATGGTTTAATAAACACATCTAGTTGTTGTTCAGATGAGATATGTGATACTAATATTTTTTTGGACAAAAAATCTCAAATAAAATGATAATCAACTTCAATATGTTTTGTGTGGTAGTTTAATTATCATAATGCATGATCATAGGTTGAGAAATAGAAAAATCGAGTTCTTCAAGAAGAGCTTTCACCCACATCATTTCACATGCAGTGTAAGTCATAGATCTACATTCAGCTTTTGCACTTGATCTAACCATAACAGTTTGTTTCTTACTCATCTAATTAATTAGATTTTCTCCTACGAAGATACAGTAGCTTGAAGTAGATCTTATGTCAATTATTAATCCAGTATAGTCAGTATCTGCATAGGCCTCCACTTAAAGGTGATTAGCTCTAGTGTATAGTAATCTTTTACCAGGGACCTTATCCAGAAACCTAAGAATTCTAATTAATTAGATGAGTAAGAAACAAAATAAATTAGTAACTATCAAATAAATTAGTTTTCCAATAAGACGGCAACAACAAGAATGATCATTATAAAGTTCACCGTCATCATGACCAATACCACCAACATATATAGGAGTGTCAATTGGCTTACATGCAAGAAAACTGGTTTCCTTAAAGAGATCAATAAGATATTTCCTCTAAGAAAGAAAAACACCTCTATTTCCATATGCAATCTCAACAAGAAAATATTTAAATTGTCCAAGGACTTTTATAATAAAAGTTTTTTCAAGATGTCTTTTAATCTTAAACATGCCTATGTGATCACTACCTGTCAATTAGATATCATCTACATATACTACTAGAATTATGGATTCGAAAGAAGAATGTCGAATGAAGATGAAATGATTTCTAGAGGTGCTTTGTAGGTCAACTTCAGTAATAACTTTACAGAATTTATCAAACCAAGCTCTAGGACTCTGTTTTAGACTATGCATGGCTTTATGAAGCTTACATAATTTATTCTCCCCACAAATAACATATCTTGGAAGTTGCTCCATACAGACTGCTTCGAAAAGATCACTATATAAAAATACATTACTAATATCCCTTTGCCATATTTTCCATCCTTGATTAATTACCACATAATATCAATCAAGCAGAGTTAAGTCGAGCAACAAGAGAAAATGTTTCAAAGTAATCCATAATATAGATCAATGTATAGCTTTTAGCAACCAAACGAGCCTTATAATGATCAATAGATCCATTTGGATGAAATTTCACAGGGAACACCCAATAACAGGTGACAAGCTAAACTCCCGAAGAAGGTGGAACAAGATTCCAAGTGTGACGACTAATGAGGGTGGGCATTTCCACATCCATAGCCTACTACCACCTTGGATCAAATAAAACCTCCTTATACGTCTTGGAAATATAAACAGAAGATAACAACAAAGCAAATTATTGATAGCTAAAGTGATAAATTATCAAGAGTTAGGTGAGAATACAAAAGATTAGTACTGCACTTAACTTTGCAAAGAGCAATAGGAAAATCCAGGTCAATAGAATCACTTAGAGGAGGGACCTCAATTACTTCGGATAATTGAAGTAGTTAATCGGCTGGGAGATGGAGAGAGGAACGTGGCCTACGAGTATACACCAGCAAAGGATTATTTGATTGTGAGATAGGAGCAAAAAAAGGTAGAGGAACACAATAATCACCAAATTGAGACTCAATAGAGTTGGAGAAATATGAAGTAGATGAAGAAAGAAACATCAGCGGAAATGTATAGTCAATGAAAATAGGATCATAACAACAATAACCTTTTTGAGTTCGTTAAAAGCCCAAAAAGATGCATCGTATTGAACAAAAAGAAAGTTTATCAATGCCAAATCAAGAATGGGCAAAGCGCATATACCCAAAAATCCAAGGAACAATCAAAAGGAGAGGCTTCCCAAGATAGAGTAGTAAAAAAGGATTATGAGTCCAAAACTGTGGAGGGAACCTGACTGATCAAGAAACAGGCTGTAAGAATAGCATTATCCCAAAAACGACGAGGAACATGCATCTGAAACATTAGTATACGATAGATGCCAATTTTTACATTCGGCAACGCCAATTTGTTGAGATATATAAACACAAAAAGTTTGATGAATAGTATTATGATCAGAATAAAAGGTTTAAAATTAGAATGCATATATTCTAAAGCATTATTAGTACAAAAGGTTGTAACAAAAGAAGAAAAATGCAGTCTACTTTCATTATAAAAAGTTTTAAACACAAAAAGACCTTGGACTTGCATTTCAATAGATATAGCCATGTTTTACGAGTATAATCATCAATAAAAGAGACAAAATAATGAAAAGCTAAGTGAATAATCACTGGGCTAGAGCCCCAAATGTCAGAATGAACCAATTCAAAAGGAGATGAACTACTTAGACTCATACTAGATGGGAAAGAAAAACAATGATGCTTGCCATGCTCACAAGCTTCACACTCAAAACTTGAAAGCAAAGAAGGAATCGTGACAACATCCTTTTAAAGTCGAGGAGGTGGATGTCTCAGACGACACCGCCACTAGTATATAGAAGAATTTAGAATCTGACTGGATGAGAGAACAGATGCAATAGGATCAATTCCAGCTTCAACACTACCAATCATCTTGTGTCTCGAGGTCTTGAAATACACAATAAGATGGATAAAATGTTAATAAACAATTGTGAAGTAGTAATACGTTGAATAAAATTTATCCAAATAAACGTTGAATAGATAGAAGATTTATAGGAAATTAAGGTACATAAAGAACATCCTGAAGAGATAAGATAGATGAAGGAGAAATAACTCTTTTTCCAAGAACTGAAGAGGATGAGCCATCAGCTAGAGCAATAAGAGGGAGAGTAGAGGAAAGTTCTAATGTAGTGAATAATTGGTAATTACCTATCATATGGGAGGAAGCACCAAAATCAAAAATCAAACACGTACTAGAATGAGCAATAACTGCTGATCCAAAAGAAGAAGCTTCATGCAGACCAAAGGCAAAAAATCAAAGCGTTGTATCAGTCGATCAAAATTAGCCTGCGAGAAGGTAATTGTGCTAGGAGTCATAGATGTATTCGTAGAAGTCTCAACAGTGGTGTTAGTGTAATGAGAAATATGTTGTTTAGTAGAGGGATAACCCAATGTCACCCAACATTTATCTGAAGAATGATTTGTCCGATGGTAGCGGCAATAGGAAAGAAAGGCATTTCGACCACGACCACGAGTGTGACCACCTCCCACCAGTTGAACAACCACCTCAATTGCCAACAAAAAAAGCAAACTGATCAGTAGAAAAGAGAAGCAGAGTGAATCCTAATAACACGAAGAATGCAAGACAAGGTAGTTGTGATATTAAGGATAACACTGCCAGCCATTAATTGAGATTGCATTGATTGAAGAGAGAGATGAAGACCCAAATCAGGTTGATTATTGGACCAGTCCGACCAAAACCGGTTCAGAATCAGCCCAATAAGGACAGGCCTGGCTCGGAATTGGTCAACCCGGACCGGTCCAACCGGTTCTAGATCCGTATAATGGACCGGATCGGTTCCATTATGTGGAACTGAAACCAACATATATATATTTATATATAATGTATATAATATATATAATATGATATATTATATATATATGGCGCTCGCCCCGTCGCGTTGGCGGGATCTATTTTTTTAAAAAATAATAAATTGACAATTGACCATGTTCCTCCATTGGCTCATTTCTAGAAATTAAAAAAAAGGGAATAAATAACTATACTTGGAATTAAGGCGACCTCCTACTAAAAAAGTAAAATCTTTTCCTACTCAAATCCGACTCTAGCTGGACCAGACCGAGTAGGGTTAGTAGTGAATGGTCGATACTAAAGTAGCTCATCCCCTTACCTTGTAGAGTGCTATAATATTTTTGCACAGATAAGTCACCTTGCTAAATAAAAAAAGTTCATAATATAAAATGTAAATTTATAAAATATTATCATCCTAGAAGTAAGTGGCCTTAAGAAAATCCCACATAACTTTAGCAGTCTCATGAAACATGACAATAGAAGCAATTGATGGTTCCAAACTATTGAGCATCCAAGTAAGAACAACAAAATCTGATGCCTGCCATTTTTAAAATTTAATGATGTCCGTCTTATCTGAGGAGGTAAGTTGAGCTTAATCAATTTTTTATGAGATCTTACAAGAAAATGAAATGCTCAAGACCATGTAAGGTAACTGGTGCCATTGAATTTTACGGTGGTACCAAGATTAAAAGAAATTTTAGATTCTCCTATAGAAGAAATAGTTGAAGCCATGAGTTATTAGATTGGAGAAAATTGATGTCCGAGTATTACGAAAGCTGTGGAGCTGCAAGAAGATTGCACACGTTGACAAGCAAAAGGGCAGCAAGCTTTGCAGCAGGATGGCGGAAGCAAAACTTGAGAACAAACCCTTGGAAGAAAAAGGCAGGTGGAGAAGAGGCGCAAAGATGAACTTTGCAAGGAAGACAAAGGAGCAGCTGAATCAGTGCGCTGATAAGGCTAGAGGGAGCATCGAGTCCGAGCAAAGCTGGCGCGAGCTGCGGCACTACCGCAGGTATTGGCGCTAGTGCAAGTAGGGAGGCACCTATCCAAATTCATATATATTAGGTCGGGTTATACATCGAATCAGGTTATGGTTGATCTTGATCCTCTTGGATCAAAAATTGGATTGGGTCGGAACTCAGATTTTTGGGTTTGATCCATTTACAATAAAAATCGCAGTTTAAAGTATTTTTCATAATCAAATCTAAAATAATGTTAAATTCATTAGAAATAAAATAAGAGAAAAATATTATATTTTTATAAATTTGAGTATTTTAATATAAAATTAGTGTTTATAATATATACATACATACATATATATTGCGAAATATAAACTTATAAGAATATATTATGAAAATAGGTACATTATATGATATAGTTTGATATAATCTATAAGAATCTTTAATTAATTATAGTAGCGCTCTCTATTTAAGCCTCCATACAAAAGAATAATTAGTCATACCATATATATCTATATGAATTACAAATTAGATTATATAAACAAGTCGGATTTTAAATGGGTTAGGTCAATAGTGATCTATATCCAATTCGTTTATTTGTAAACGGATTGAGTCAATAAACAGGGTGGGTTGATCAGTAAAAAAAAAATTCATTTAAGGGTTTAATCGGATCGGAACTAGGGCTGAATGGAGTCAAGATCTGATCCATTAACAGGCCTATTGGCGTGGGCGCAGGCGCGGGGGCAGGTGCAGGCAGCAGCACTAGCGTGAGCGGGCGCGGGCGTGGGCGCAGGCTCTAGCACGGGTGCGAGCATGGGTGCGTGGAGCGGAAGCGGGAGGGTAGGTCGTTAGCGCCGGCTCAGGCAGGCTCCAATGCTAGCGCTGGTGGCGATGAGGCGAGCCGAAGAAAGAGATCTGCGCGAGAAGGAGATTCAAGCAAGAAAGGGCAAGCCGGAGAGAGAAAGAGAGAGCCGCGTGATTATACAAGATATCTAATCCTAATTCAATAGAAAATAACTAAAAAGAAATAATAAAAGAAATTACATGAGTATTTCTAACAATACTCATCAAGACTTCAGAACAGAAAATAACAACTAGGATGCAGTCCACCAGTACAGCCACAACAATGCCGTCAACTTCCTTTTAGGAACTCGGACGCGAAAAACTTCAATTTTAAACCCCTTTTTTTACAAGCCACCAGACTCATCGCAAAGCCAAGTAATGGAAGAGAAGGAGCTACATACCCGTATCGTAACCGAACAGAAGCCCACCGATGCCGGCAGCAGCCGTGAGTCCCAGCACGTATAGGTTGCTGAAGTAGTTCAAATTCCTTTCCGGAGAAGGATCCAGCAGCCCAGAGCTCCCCGGCTGCGATGCGATCGTCATCTTCGCGGTACAAACCACAAAACCCTCTCTTCCTCAACCCTGACTCCGAACTCCCAAACAAACGGACAAAAAAGTAAATCAAACACCAAATCAAGATGCGCACACCGCAAATCGACCCCAGACCTAAGAATAAAAAAAGAGGGAAAATGCTCCGGCGCGGTTTCCCTCCTGGGATATAAAAAACCCGATGGAGGGACCAAGAAGCTGATAAGGATCCGACACCACAAAGGGGCTGACACCCGTCTAACTTATCTGAAACGAATGGCCTTCTAAGCTCTGAATTCTGCACACCGGCAGGAAGAATTTTAAAATTTTGCTACAACGAACGGGGTAGGCGGTGAGGTCGTCGATCGTTCCGGAGAGCAGGAAGGAGGAAGAAGACAAACGACAAGACCTGCGTACGTGCGTTGGAGGCAAAAGCGAATTTATATTTCCTCTTAGGAGGTTGGCAGTAGAAATTGTTTACTCATTAAAAATATTAAATGTAAATTACTGATAGGTCATTATAGTTCTATCATAATTATATTTTAATTTATTTGAGTTTATATTTTAAATTTTATGAACTTAATTAAAGAATAAAAAAAAAAGATGAACACAATATAGGTGTAATTATGGGTAAGCTCTAGGGCTGATTAATTTTTAATAATATTTAAATTAAAGTATATCTCTTTTGAGTCATATATTTTTGGTTGTTTGTCTGTGAAATTATTTCTAATTTGTATAAAAGATAATATTTAATGTATTATTTTTGTTTTTTAAATTAATAAAAAATTAAAATAAAATTAATTTTATTTTAAATATATAAGTATTTGAAGTAAATTTAATTTTTTATTATAAATTTATATANGTTTTCATATTATGCATAAATAAAAAAATTATAATTAAAGATAATCCTATATATATATATATATATATATGTCCATTTATGTCAAACATTAATTTTATATACAGCATAATAAATTTTACCAAAGACTTCTAATTTTGACAACAACTATTAATAATATCTTACCAAACACAAAAAATAGAACATTTTTTCATGCAATAAAAAGAAACAATGCTTCTTCGTACAACATAGCAATATCAAATAAAATCTTAGGGCATATTTATTTACAAAGTTTAATTTTTAATTAAATTAAAATTAAATTTGAATAAAAATATTTTTTATTAAAAATTATAAATAATGTGAAATAAAATTAATTATTATTTTAATATATATGTAAAATATAAAATAAATTAACTATATGATGTGATACGCCTATTTAAAATTAAATTAAATTAATTTTAATCTGTTAAATAAATAAATTCTTAATATTAAAATATACATATAATAAAATATTAATTTGAGCTAATAAAATAACAATCTTTCAAGGATACACAAATAAAAAAATGATTATCTATTAATCATATCACTTTTATTTTAGTGGAAGAGTGAATATATTATAAAACAACTATTGTATTGAGATAACACATTAAATTAACTATTTAGCATGGCAACTCTGCTTAACCCTATGAGCGCAGTGCAATGAAGAGCCCACATGCATTGCTGGCATGCACAACTAGATATCTTTAAGCCCTGCTCGTTTAGAGGCTATTACAATCATGATCATAACCAAAATAACTTCCAAATATCTTATTAAAAAAAATATTTTTTATTATTAATATATAAATTTTAATATAAAAAATTTATTTTATATTATATTTTACATAATTTTTAACATATTATATTTAATTTATTTTTATTATAATTTTTAATAAAATGCTGTCGACTAAACAGAGCCTTAACTTGATGGGCAATTTGGATGCAATGTTTTTTTTTAATCGAATGCCATAATTTTTACCAGGGGTTTCTATCAATAAAAACAAAATATTGGGGGTAAAATCGGTAGACCAAGAGAAAATAGGGGCGGGTGCTTTTGACGGATTGGAAGGCACGGAAAAAAGCCAAGCGCAGGCCGCCGCGACCCAGGAGGATCGGCTATCAAGCTTGTCATCATCTCTAAGCTGCAAACGGCTTCAATTTCAGCCACGTGTTAATCGTACCTTCTGAATGACACGTGTTAACACTTGGTGATGCTGTTTGCTGCTCGAGATAAGATCGGCAAAATCCACGTGATCGAATGTGCCGCGGCCCGTCCGCTGTTGCGAAAGAAATAGCAAGTTACGAAAAGGAGGAGGGGACCACAGGTTGACACAGGTGGAAGAATTTCACTGGAGCTAATAGCTATTGGCTGTTTTGCAGGTCGTTTGGTCCGCGGGGGCGTTAGATAAGTACGGCTGACGTGTCCATGTGGTGCGAAACTATAGAATTATCTAAAACATGTGAATAATTCATAAAAAAAATAAAACTTGAATCACTCAATATGAAATAAATCTGATAATTTTATTAAAAATAATTGAATATATAAAATAAAATAAAAAAATTATTTATTATTATTATTTTTAAATTAGTACTATTTTGATACTGATTTTGTTCCTCGTGCCAAATAGAGCCTAAGCTGACCCTTCGCCCGGTCCAATCTTTACGATGTCGGACAATACTTTAAACACTAGAAAACCGATTGCGCACAAAATACAAACATAAAACCATACGTTGACATGTGCAAGAAATATCTGCTTTCATTTTTCAGGTCAGATAATTGACACATTGCTCACAATTCTGGCGCCCCTTCCCTTAGCCATGTAGAGCCCTACGTAATGAAGCAATTCCTAAAGCAAGAAAAGTAGAGTTAAAATGAGCATAACATTTTTTTTTTTTTTGATGGAAGAATGAGTAGAACATTGAGAAAGCAGAATCTATTCACGGCCAAATCACATTTTGGTTAGGATACATGAAGAGCATGTGGTATATATCATGAGATATGAATGTGTGAAAGCTAAAGTGAATGTTTTACTGTAATGAAACCTGGCCAATGGGCAAGGCTGGCTGGCGGATGGTGCGCGTTATGTTTCAGAATGTTTCAACTATACGAGGGGGTTCTTAAAGAGAGCCGACATCTGGTTAACCCTCTCAATCTCTCTCTTAGAAACTCAATCTCGAACTTTCTCACTCAAGAATATCTCACAACTCACCCCTGTTAAAATTATTAAAATGAATGGCAAGCTGATGTCATCAAAACTCATCAGGTTTTGACGAACCCATGTTGTCGCATATTAACTAGCATGATCTGGACATTCACGGTGCAATGTCCCGTCACCAAAATATAAAGGCATTATCTACTTTGGGTTTCTGGCTCCATCATGGCGAAGAAGATAAAGGGAGGGCACAATCCGTCGTTGGTCAGCCTTCGGCAGTGGATGGCAATGAATAGAGGTTGAAAGCAAATCCTAACAGTGGAAGGGGAGTCCAGGTGGCCGTGGAGATGGAAAGGAAGGAATCTCCACCAAGGAAGGGTAAAGGATTGGAGAAAGCAAGCATATTTTACCAGCGATCTTCTACAACTCCCGGGCAAAGCTTGCAAGAAGAAGCTAGTCGAAACTCGAATGTTCACAGAGAAGACATGTCTGGACTCCATGAGGTTAGGCAACAAGTGTTCCACTGAGGGAAGGAGGATGGGGTGAGCAACTAATCATGGTATAGTTATAGCTGAAGGCTGGTCCAACCAATCGAGAAATGCCAATAGCAAATGTAGTCAGCGTGGAGGGAATAGGCAATTCTCTGAGCAACAACAAGCTAAAGCAAGGTTTGATTGACCATTAGAGGTACAAGAACTTGTTTCCAACTGCAAATCTCAACACCCAAAGGCCTGGGAGTGTGGCCGCAAACTGGTCGATAAATCTTATGATATGGAAGTGTATGCGAATGGATGCCAGGTACCTTCTATGTTGGTAATTTCTTGGCAGAGTTGTTAATTTTCTGCAGTTCTAGTTATGAGAATACAATCTCTAACAACAACCCAACAAATGTTTATAAGAATGCCTTAGTGGGGAATAGTGATAGTATGAGGAAGAAGCCAATGCAACACAGCTTTAATGGTGACCAGGATCAGCTACAAAGGTCGGATTTTTCCTAAATAACTACTGAGAAAGAATGCAGAGAAAGAATGCACCAGAGCTGGAAACAACTTTAGATCAAAGAGCAGTTTACATGCAGTTAGCTATGTTAATGCAGTAAAGGATGGCAGTAGATTCAACATGAACAATAGGAGCGGTAATGCTATATCCTCCAGTGATATAGAAGACAAGGCCCTCCAATACAAGGGAAAAGGGTCTTTATAGGTGTGGTACTCATCTCAGAAGTACAACAACAATAACAACCAAGCCTTAATCCCACTGAATAAGGTCGGCTATATGAATCCTTTGTTTTCATTGCGTTCTATCAATTAACAAATTATTATTTAAGTCTAAGTAACTAAGATCACTCCTTATAGTTTCTTGTCATATCTTCTTTGGTCTCCCTTTTCTTCTTTATACATGGACAAGATTCAATAACTCGATTTTTCTAATTGGAGCTTCAATCGGCCTACGATTTATATGTCCAAACCATCTAAGTCGACTTTTTCTAAGTTTATCCTTAATTGGTGCAACACCAACTTTCTTTCGGATATACTCATTTCTCATTTTATCCTTTCGTGTATATCCATACATCCATCTTAGCATGCTCATTTCTGCAATATTTATTTTATTTATATGTTTCCTCTTTGCAGACCAGTATTCAGCACCATATATCATCGCTGATCTTATTACAATTTTATAAAATTTACCCTTAAGTTTGGATGAAATTTTTCTATCGCACAACACACTAGAAGCATTTCTCCATTTTACCCATCTTGCTTGAATTCTGCTAATAACATCATTATCTATTTCACCATCATTTTGTATGATTAATTCAAGGTATTTAAAACGCTCTCTTCTTGACAATTTGACCCATCTTGCTTGAATTCTGCTAATAACATCATTATCTATTTCACCATCATTTTGTATGATTAATTCAAGGTATTTAAAACGCTCTCTTCTTGACAATTTGACCCATCTTGCTTGAATTCTGCTAATAACATCATTATCTATTTCACCATCATTTTGTATGATTAATCCAAGGTATTTAAAACGCTCTCTTCTTGACAATTTGATCACCAATTATCACGTCATCAATATAAGTGTTTCTTTATTGACTAAATGTGCACTTCATATATTTAATTTTCAATCTATTGTAACGAAAACCTTTAGATTCTAAAGCATTCCTTTAGAGCTCGAGTTTCGGTTTAGCTCTCTCTTTAGTTTTATCAACAAGAACAATATCATCTGCAAAGAGCATACATCAAGACAACTTATCTTGGATATGTCCAGTCAGGACTTTCATAATCAAAGCAAAAAAATACAGACTTAAAGCTGAGCCTTAGTGTAATCTAACTGTAATAGAAAAATTCTTAGTCAAATCTCCTTGTGTCCGAATATAGGTAACAACTAATTTATACATGTCTTTAATAACTTAAATATAATGCAAATCCCTTTCTTTTCTAAGCTACTCATCTCAAAAGTGATTGATAAAATTAAAACAAAGATAAAGTACGCTTTCATTGGCCAGTTCTTAGGCAGAATGACGAACATGGGCTTCATGGTCAATTTTGCTACAGTAGAAGTGGTAGGGACACGACGCCATCAGATCATCAATTTATTCCAGGCAAGGTCTACACTTGGCGCCCGAGATCTCACCACGTGGCGTCGATCTGAATGGCGGATTGATATCTGCAGATTTAGTAGCAGGCGTGATTGGTGGTCGATCAGTGGATTGAAAATTCCCATTTAAATCACTATATTGATTTGAATGGGAATATTCCAAATTTTGAGCAAATTTCATTTATTTTCTTATTTTTTTAGATATTCGCAGTTTACATGTAATTTCTTTTTATTTTCGCAATTTCAATTTCAATTGTAATAGGCCTATATAAAGACATGGACTACTGTCGTTTGTTCTTAATTTTGAAATGAAATCATTTTGAATTTGAATATTGTGTATTATATCCCGGCGAAGAAAAATGTTGGGGCCTTGGGTGAAAATCCCTAAATACCTCAAGAAATTTAAGTTATTTCCCCAATGTTTCTCGCATTTGAAACCATGAATTTAGCTCAACAAAGTCCAGGCCCTTATGATCAATTTCCTAGCCCTAATCTCCTTCTTCTCCCTCTGTCTGGCTGGGGACGGGTCATAGTCATCACCCAGCAATATTGTCGCTTGCGCTGCCCGCTCGCCAATCATCCCTTCGACAGCTCTGTCTTCCCCGGCGACTCCATCACGTAGGACTGTCCGCCTCGCCGCCGGTCGCGAACACAGAACAACCTTCGCTGTTTCACTGAGTTTCCTTGATTGATCACCCCGACCTTGCCGCACGCACAGCTGCGCCATCACCGGCTGTCGGCGAGCTCGACAGTTGCCCGTTACCTACTCGCTCACTCACTCTCTCTCTGTGAGTCTGCCGAGGCTCAGTGCTTGCGTGAACGCTTTGATCCATTCTTTGCTGCGCCGCCTCCCCGCGGGCCAACTGAGTCGGTCGCCGTTGAGTGCTTTAAGCCAACATCCGTGCCAGCTAAACCTATGTTGCCTGTACGATTTGCCTTGCTTACTTCGCCTGCTACACCATCAACACAACGGATCATCCCCTCTGCGCTCGGCCCCACTAGCTTTTGCCATCTCCTCCATGCTCAGTTCTCGGTCTTCATCAGTCACCCTTCATTGTCATTGAACCTATAATTTCTTCATTATTACATAATATAGTTGATATTCTAAATCCAAAACTGCTTGATTTGCTCACTCGTGTGAACCTGAAATCATATTGTGTAACAAATTATTATTGGGTATTATTACTTGTGAGCGTACCTATATTGCTGTGTATCCCTAACTCTGATTTGTTGAGATGAAGAAAACTTAAATCAATTGATAATCCAATTTTGATATTATTTGAACTTGTTTTTAAATATTTAAAATTGATTTATTTCTCAAACCTATAGTTTCTTAATTATTACATAATTATCATCAACAACATTCTTGAAAGAGTTTAGGCTCATCTGTTAAAAATTATTTACTGATCTCTATTTAGGATTACATCACGCATATTATTCCGCATCATCTGACATTTAGGCATATTTAAATTTGTTTGCATATGTCCACTAAGTCTGGTCTATAATGCACTAGGTCTAGCTCCCCTATTTCCATGAATCCAAAATGAGAGGCTATGTTGATCACTCTCATAGTTAGGACTGATTATCTGGATAATATGAAAAATAAGCTAAATGAGATAAATGAACGGATTGCCCACCTTGAGGTCGAGCGACACACTGATACCTCAGAAATTGAAATCGATCAGCCTAAGAGAGATACCACTGTTAGGAGGACTGTTCACCAGCTTGCTGATCAGGCATATGAGCTCCATGATTCTGACGAGAACTACCTGTGTAGTATTAAGGTAGAAGCTCCTAACTTCGATGAGATTCTAGATCCCAAGGTGTACTTAGAGTGAGAGGATGGTATGAACCACTATTTTTAGTGGTATACCATGAGTAAGCAAAAAAAAATCATGTTTACTAAAATAAAGCTCAACTTGCAAGCTAGACTTTTCATTGGTAACGTGGAGAGTTTGTGCAAGCGCCATGGCCTAGAGCCAATTGAGTACTGAAATGAGTTTAAGGCATTCATGAGGGAAAAGTATGTTCCCATCACTTATCGTGATTGATTTCTTAATCAATGGCAGCGTTTGACTCAAGGAACGCTCTCTGCGACTAAGTACATCGCTAAATTCGATAAATTTATGATGTGACGTGGTGGGGATTAGAGCCCTACGACGAACTTATCCAAGTTTAGAGCTGGACTAAGAGAAGATATACAATACGAGTTGTATTTACGTTGTGTTGCTACGCTTGAGGAAGCCTATCAGATGGCCCAGGACTATGAGCGATTTCAGAAGCCCCCTGTCCCCCAATAGATGTAAAGCCTTCTGCGACTTCTACTCATGCTAGTCGCTCACCTATTTCTAAAAAGAAAAAAAGGGCAAGGCTGTATTCGGTGAGTCCTCACGTAGAAATACCGAACGTCCACTACGTTGTTTTCAGTGCCAAGATTTTGGCCACATTGCTGCTGAGTGTGCCTCAAGGCTTTGATATATAGAGCAGGTCCCTGAGGATACTCCTGTATTTGTTGAAGACAAAACCGACTTACGTAGCTGACCACGCATATGTGAAAGAAATTAAGGAGTATGAGGAAAAGGTCTTCGACTATACTACCGATTTTACTTATCTAAGAGTAGTCAGGTGTGCTCTTGCACAGCCTAAGGAAAGTGAGGATTGGAGAAGGACTTCGATATTTTATACATATATTAAAATAAATGTAAAGATCTGCAAAGACCTTGTTGACAATGAAAGTTGTATTAATGCAATTTCCACAAAAACTCTCTTATGTGTGGTTGACCACTGTTGATCACCTACATCCTTATCGAGTAGCATGGATTAATGTTTCCTCCATCAAGGTTAAGCATCAGTGTCGAGTTGCTATCTGCTTCAATTTTTATCAAGAGGATATCTAGTGTGACGTGCTACCGATGAAAATAGGCAGTGTGATTTCAGGTCGGCCTTGGTTATATAGCCTAGATGTCAAATTATTTGATCGTTTGAACTCTTGTGCTTTTAAGTACAAGAGTAATCGTATTGTGATCGGTCCATCGCCACCGCGATCGACCTCTAAGTGAACAATAGCCGCACCAAAGAATCCTGATAAAAAGAAAGAACTCCACCTGATTAGCACTAGCGAGGTCGAGAGAGATCACATTAGGAGGATGTGTGTTTGGGCCGTCGCTGTTTATGAACTTCAAGAGGCCCCCACTATCGAACACCCACTTGAGATGATCTTACTGTTAAGTGAGTTCGTTGATATTTTTTCTAATGATTTACTTGACAGTCTCCCTTCTGTGCGTGACATTTAGCACTCTATAGACCTTGTCCTGATATCCATCCTCCCGAACTTATCTCATTACGCCTTAATCCTGCACAACATGTGAATTAAAGAGGCAATTAATGATTTGTTGCGGAAAGGGTTCGTCAGAGAGTCTCAGCCCATGTGTCATCTCAGCCCTTCTTACTCCCAAGAAGGACGGTTCATGGCAGATGTGTGTGGATAATCGCGCCATCAATAAAATTATTATGAATATCGCTTCCCTATTCCCCACCTAGATGATATATTAGACATGATGGTTGGAACCACTATCTTTTCGAAGATCGATTTAAAGAGTGGTCGCCATCAGGTTCAGATTAAGCCTAGGGACGAATGGAAGACGACCTTCAAGATGAAAGATGAGTTGTGTGAGTGGATGGTCATGCCTTTTGGGCTTTCCAATGCCCCTAGTACTTTCATGCGTTTGATGATGCAAGTACTACGACCATTTATTGGCATTTTTGTTGTCATATACTTTGACATCTTGATATACAGTCATACTAGAGAGGATCACTTAGACCACCTTCGTCAAATCTTCCAAGTTCTAAGAGCAGAAAGCTTATTTGCGAATCCTAAGAAGTGTGCCTTTCTCATTGACCGTGTAGTCTTCTTGGAATTCGTTGTCTCCCTAAACGGTGTCTCAGCTCATCCTAAGAAGGTTTGACCAAAACCTCAGAACATCTATGACATTCGTAGCTTTCATGGCTTAGCTATGCTCTATCGTCGATTCATACCAGGTTTTAGCACCATTACCGTTCCTATTATTAGTCACCCCTCATTGTCATTGAACCTTCTCTGATTCAGACAACTAGTAAAGGTAATCCCAAGCCTAACATTTAATTTTTGAAATTCCTCAAAATATAGTTGATACTCTGAATCCAAAACTGCTTGATTTGCTCACTCATGTGAACCTGAAATCATATTGTGTGACAAATTGTTGTTGGATATTATTACTTATGAGCATACCTATATTGCTGCGTATTCCTGGCTCTGATTTGTTAAGATAAAGATAACTTAAATAAGTTAATAAGCCAAATTTGATATTATTTGAACTTGTTTCTAAATATTTAAAATCGATTTACTCCTGGCTCTGATTTGTTGAGATAAAGATAACTTAAATAAGTTAATAAGCCAAATTTGATATTATTTGAACTTGTTTCTAAATATTTAAAATCGATTTACTTTTCGAACCTGTAGTTTCTTAATTATTATATAATTATCATCAGCAATAGTCCTGAAAGATCTTATGCTCATCTGTTAAAATTATTTACTGATCTCTATTTAGGATTACATCACGCATATTGTCCCACATCAAGGGCATGACACCATTTAGATGGGAGGACCGTGGACAATGCAAGACAAGCAATTGGATTAGATAAGTGGACATCAGCTTTCCATACTTCAGAAGTGGCCATTACGACCACCACATTGCGAATTAGACTACTAGGTTTACCACAACAATCTCACGTTGATTGCCTAAAATGCAAGACAACATATCATGAATGAGCACTTCACGGCACAATGGGAGGTTCTTTTTGTTAGCGTTTATGTCAAAGTTAATATGGGAGAACCTTTTAAGCCACAAGTGTGGATGCATTCATGGTCACTTTGCTACTGCAGAAGGACATAACACCATTTGGATGGGAAGACCGTGGGCACTGCTGGATAAGCTATCAGATTGGATGACTGGACACTAGTTTTCCATACTTCGGAGGAGGCTATTACGACCACCCCATTTGGATCAGACTACTTGGTTTACCACATTAATCTCACGTTGATTGTCACAAACCAAAGAGCTTACATTCATGACTTTAAAAAGTGCAAGAGCTTACATGTGGCTAAACATGCGGCTAAACATGCGGCCAACTTTCTGGATGTTGGTGAGTGCATATGGAGGGACAACTTCAGGGCTAAATATGGATATAGATACAACCCTTTTGAGACTAAACAAAGAGACGCCTGGGTATGGAAAGTGATTTGTAGAGGGTGAGGTAATGCAGGTTAACATGATCTGGCTGCTGCAAGATGGGAGCTTGCAGGAGATTTGTATCCTATATGAATGACCTTGGCTCTCTACCACATTGCTATCTAATCAATCAATATGTAGATGATGAAGCACCCTAGCATACTTGAAACGATCATAGATAGGGACTCAGAGGATAGAAGGAAGGTGAGTTGGATGTTTGCAGTTGAGCTATTGAGCAGACTTGATTCCATTAGCAAGGCGCATCTCACCTGGGAAGTGATACTTGGTCTGGGCAGAGCTTGGGAGACAAAAGATCTCCACTGCTACTTTGTATCATAGGTTATTTAAGCAAAGGGAGGCATCTCAGGCAGATTCCTTCTCAGCCAACGATGAAGGCGTCACTCTGGAGAATATCAAAAGATGCTTTTCCTACCATGGCTTGGCTTTATGCTGGTCAACACCAATCGCAGCCCGTGGGGTTGTGATGTAGCATAGGACATTTTTTACATTGCAGCGAAGTGTAGAGTCTGCAAAGAAGTAAAGGAGGCACTACAAAAGAAATCTTTTATTTCTATTAACTTTTTCTTTGCAATAGTAAAGCACAACCGACGAAATAGACAACTTAGTTTAGATGTAGCTACCTTCTACCACTATTGGAGGGCTAGAAACTTTAAGCTTCATGGCCAACTAGCCTTAACACCAAATGCTATTGCTGACAACATCATGAGCCTAGTTGGAGTTGCATCAAACCATACCAATAGACCTTGGGATCCAAGTTCCCAATTAGGGCCTCATATAATTAAAAATTAGGAGAAATATATAGTGACAGTTGAATCAAACCATCCCTTTTTGTCGCCAAGTCCCAAGTCTCAAATTAGAAATGCAGAAGATTGTGTAAGGCAGTCGACAGACAGCATAAAACTTGTCAAATAAATGACATAAATATTTTAAGAATTATACTAAAATTAAAACATTTCTTGAAAGCAATGTATTGTATTGCTTAAATACAGTGAAAAATGTACAAGTACTACTACATTAGCGCTTAAGTATTGTGATAAGTGAGCAAAAGTTCTCACGTCATGCACAAATGTAGATAAAGCACCTAATTTAAAACATTAGGATAAGACTATAAACTTGAAATATAAGGACTCTGACAGGCAAGTTAATAAAGTGAATTTTACGATTTATGAGAGGATTAATGGTTTGTATATTCAGGAAATGAAATAGGCGGCAGGATTGCAAGTTTGCATCCCTTAGGGGAACTATGCCCACCCTATCCGTGTACCCTTCCAACAATCTGTAACAAATTCTAGAGGGTACTTTTTTCGCTCAACGAGGCGCCAACGTGTCCTTTCCGGGAAGGACAACGCGATGGTTGTTACAGCTGTCAGAATTTGATTGAAGGTGTGTATTTGTTTTATTGCTCAGCTGAAGGATTTATTTCCTTCTCTGTTCAAGCGATATATACCGAAGATCAGTGGTGTACCACTTAATCGCCCGAACAAGTGCACGTTCGGAGCCGCATCCGGCAAGTTCCTGGGCAGTTCCGTATGAATCGAGGGATCCAATTCACAGGGTGTAAGAAGCTTTGTTCTATCAAAACTTGAAATCTAAGCTATCCTTATTCCTCTTATTCATTGAAGTTTCTGACACCCTCAGGCATCATGACTGTGAGGGGAAATCTGCTACAGTCCCGAAAGTGCTACCTCTCCTTAGAGGTCTTCCCCTACGGTTCTTCCCCTCCGTTCCCCAGAGGGGGGCCCCCGGGTCATGTCACATGTGGGTTCATTTGTACTAAGAGCGGCTATTAGTTCCTTCCGTGCACGTGTCCCCGTAGATCAAAATTTGTGAATCAAATCTCGGGAAGGCCCTTTTTACTAATCATTCTCTTGAAGCTCATCCTCTTTATGATAAATGATACGTTTGCCCCGAAATGACGAATGAGACAGAAAATGCTAATGAAGAAGAATTTTACTGATTGCAGAGAGCGCAGGAAGCTAAGGCTTGAGGCAGCAACCATCCGCACACATCCTTAAAGGATTTGTAGGTGGGCAACACCTGGAAAGATGGAACCCAAGATAACCCTTGATCCGGAGAGACAAGCGAGATGAAAGTATAAACATAAGTCAGAAATGAAATATTGGCTGCTAAAGGACAGGAAGCATCTATTTCGCATAGACGGTCTGGGTGGGCATTCGGATGCTCTAAAGGCACATTAAGGCACATCAATTCAATGAATTGATAGCTTAGATTTCAAGTTTTGATGCTTTGGTAAGAATAGAGCTAGGAATAGGATAAGCATAATTTTGAATAAGAGGAATAAGGATAAAGTTACAACATTAAAAAATATAATTAATCAAATAATTATTAATATTATAAGCATATATACCCTATAAGTAAATTTGGATGTAAGCACAAAAGAAAAGTTTTAGAATAGTTTAGAAAAGGATATGATGGACATCTCAAAAAAAAATATCAGAAGGAATCTAAATGAGCATGTTAAAAATATTGCTGAGAAATTTAATAATATTCACGATGAGTACAGATTTTGGAAACTAATGATGAGGGTAAAACCATTTTAAATTATTCCCTAACATATGATTTGATGATTGTTAATACTTTATTCAGGAAAAAAGGATGAATTTATTACAAGAATAGGTCTTCAAAAACGAAAATTGATTGAAAGAAATGAGATCACTTAAATTATAAAGATTGTAAAATTATTCTAAATAAAAACTTAACTACCCAATACTCCCTAATGGTATTAGATTTAAAGATAAGGAACTAGAAAAGAAATAATAAACCAAAACAATGCACTTAAATTTGATAGTGAAATATAAATAATAAAAAATAGAAATATCTTTAAGAGAAGAATTCTAGAATTTGGAATGACTTTACAATCTTTATAATTTAATGTGCCAGTCCTTAAATTTTAAAACAATTCTCTTTTTTTGTTTGTTTTAAAAAAACAAAAGAAAGAAGGGTTTTATAATTTGGGTGTGGGATATTAAAAAAAAATTGATTTTATGTAACTAATGATTACTAATTGCATTCACAGGATGATGAAGGAAGTGCTAGAAAAATCTAAAAAAAGACTTCAAACATTAAGATGTTTTATTGTGGAAAGAAAATGAATAAGAAAAGATTTGATCAATAATATTAGATAATGCTTCAAATAATAAGGTAGCTATTACTTATCTATTATAGTATTAAAAACCAATATTGACTGTCAGTTTTCTTCATGTTCATTGTACATGCCACATCATAAACACAAGTGTTTTGTTGTATTTCCTACACATCATTTAACTATGGATAAATCAAACATACTCAAATGGATCAATAAATCACATATTAAATGTGAATGACAATGGATTTGTATTCAAAAAATATTGAGAAACAATCTCTCCCGAACCATTATTATACTTATAAAAAGTAATTATATTATTTTGCTTTTTTCATATAAATGAACAACCCCCCCTTCTGGAGTTTGGGTTACCACTGTTTGCTCGGCATTAGATATCTAACCCGACTTTTGAACTGACCCCACATACAAATGGACATTGATAAGAGAGTACACCAACAAGGACACATATCTGACATTTTTCTGACACTTCTCTACTTTTTTTGTGAGGAAGGATAGTTCAAGGAATTATCAAAGTTCAATAATATCAAAATTCAATCTGGATGCTTCTATATTGTTCAAAATAGCAAGATATAGCAGACAAAAGGAAAATGCAGTAAACGTGAATAAAAAAACTCCGTGAAAGCAAAAGCTATATAAATGAGCCAAACCTGGGGATGAGGCAAGGACCCTTTAATGTTTCTGGCAACTTGAATTGGAAGGCTATATGTAGCACATCCACGTGAATAAACCACGACATCTTCCAGTGGGGGTAACCGACCAATATTTCTAGCTGACAAAATCGAGCAAGCAAAGTCCAAAACACATAAATCGGTGCATATGCCTAGGACCAAAACCTACAAAAAAAAGTTGATAAAAAAACCTACAAAGAGAAATTAATAAAAAAAATCTGTTAGTATAGAATTATTTGTCAGCTTAAAGTATTAGAATTAACCAGAGGACTCATGCGAGCATTTGACCACATATTTCTAAGGAGAAAAAGAAACCAAATTCTTTACAAGCTATAACAAACTTGTGAATCTTGAAAAATTATTGGGTTCCTACAGCGTGCGTCGGTTTTTCAAAGACATTTATATAAGTGTTGAGTGAGAAATGACGAAGAAACATCATGAAATTAATGTCATTTCCGGTTTTGTGTAGGAATGTTTTTCTTCATATAAGCATTTTTTTCAAATAGACATATTTTGCATGTACCAAGTAAAATGCGTACACAAAACAAAAAAAAACTTATATTAAGTAGAAAAATGCCTATATAGAGCATAAAATGCACAAAAGAAGTAAAAATGACTGAATAATAAAGAAATATCTACATAAAGCAACATAATTCCTAAAGGAACCAACATATACGAAATGAAAAAATGTTATATGAAGCTAAAAGATATCAGTACAAAGCAAAATATTACTCATATAAAATGGAAATGGGACTTTAATGGCGTTTTTGTGTTGTTTCTCGCTGCGCGCTCGCACTGGACCCCACGTGTGTTTGCGTCACGCAACTATTTTGGACTCATCGCAGTTTAAAATTTTCTAAAGTATCTACTACAGAAAATGTCAGCCAGACAACATCCAATCAAGGGCATCTTACAGTAAATTATTGTCTAAAAAGCAACTTGGAGATCTTCAATCTTCATTGAAAGACAAAAATATTCTTATGTTAAGAGAAATCAACTTACAACTTTAATGTCATTTACTTTTACCCAGTCAGCAAACACATTAGAACCATCCTTCTCGATTGAACAAATATATCCATCAATGCAATCTTTACGTTTGATTGTCACATTTGGATCCTTTTCCAACCACTGCAGAGCTGGAATATCCGTAATTATAATCATATTATCACATAGCTCATTAGAATCCATTAGAAAGCCACATACTGCAACTACCAAAAAATTGCATTTTAATGAAGTAAACCCTAACAACGATTATAAATCTCAGTTAGCATTATACCTGGTACAAAGTTTTCTTCACCAGAACCAATTATACAATGAGGGGGGTATGGCGGCTCAGGCTTATCAGGGTAATGAGTATCAAGAAACGCAAAAACAGGCCAGTTCCTCTCACAGAATGACTTGGCCAGTCTTGATGCCTCCTCCACCATTGTGGATATCTGTTCATTTGGTTCTGGTGGAGCCTGTAAACAAACAGCATAAAGCACCATCATCCTAACCCTCAAAAGAAAAATTTTCATGAATTTAGAAAACTTGCAATACAAATTCAACTTGGGAAATGTTTAGCAATTAGAACGATTAGAAGTGACAATGATGGGGGAGTTCGTTAATAATGAGTTTGAATCTTTTTGTGAAGAGAAAGGTACTTGACATAACCCTAAACCCTAAACCCTAATGAAATCAACTTTTTAAAATTTACGTAAGTTTATTATATGACATAAATAAGAAAATATAATAAATAGCTCTCATATCTTACAAAAAAAACTTAATTGATTAATCAAAAAAATACTAATTGAGATATCCGAATTGATTTGAAATCCGATCCAAAAGTTTGATCTATCACGAGTCATTGACCAGATGTGGATCAATCTTGATCCAATCCAATTTTTAATCCATCCCGAATGTTATTCGGGTCAAATTTGGATCGAGATCAATCTAATACAAATTTGTCCCATTGATAGGCCTAGTCTCTCTATCTCTTGGTTTCCGCAAGACACATCCTCTCTTATCTCTTCTCGCCCTTGTCTTCTTTTGTTATTGGTCACTTCATCGCGAATGAATCGCTTTGTCAAGTAGTTCCTATATGCTGCCCATGAGGTGCCTCTTGATCTATCTATCATGTTTAGGAAGACGAAGTTGGAACTGTTATTCGTAACCCCCTCTATTTTGAGGGGGAGGGGAGGAGAAACGGTTAATTAAATTCTACAAGCTTTCTCCTGACTTCTATTACATTTTACTTAGCTTTAAGAGTGCGTGAGTGCTCATGAAAGAGGCGCTAATCTTACTGCTTAATACATGATGTAGCAATTTTCGACTTAATTGGAAAGCAACTCGACTTAACTAGGTATCAATAGACCTTATATGGGTGCATGTTAAAAAATGGATAGACTCATTTACGACATGCCAATTATCCATTTATTAAAATTAATGCTTGTTTTCTTTCTAAAATCAATTTTAATATAAACTGTTAGAAATATACCATATTATTTCATTTTATTTTAAATTTTCTTAAATAAATTGTGTAATTATTTTGATAAAAAGTACAAAACATTGAATTTATCAAATTTTAATAACTAAAAATTATAATAAATGGGTTGGGTGGATTAGGTCGATTATGAGTCTTGATGCTTGACTTGTTTAATGATGGGTTGGATTAGAGTCAAACTTAAATAAGTCAAATAAAAAAAATGAGTTGACCCAAATTTGACCCACCATTCCGAACTACCGCCCCTACTATTCATCGTTAAACTACACAAAGGTGTTTATAATCCTTGGAGGGAGTGAGGTAAACCACATTAGAGCAACCCCCTTAAGCATTCTTGTGCTGAACTGGCATCTGTAAGCATTAGAGATGTTGGAGGAAATAAGAGCCTACTTAAAGTCAATGATGTATTTTTTAGGATCTGTGGACCAATTGTATGTATCAAATGAAACCACAAGGCGATTACAAGTTCTGATTTCCTCATTGTGGTCGCACTGTGGCATGCCGACCTGAGGTCACCACCTTGTTCAGAGCTATCTCCGCGATTCTCCTCGCAGTGCACCCGACCATCACCACATGTGGCAGATCGATCATCGTGGTCACCATCAGGATGTTGGGATCTCTGCGACAGTGGAATTGGTTATCACCTATAGGACATCTACTGCCATCCCGACAAGCTTCACAATGGTGTCTCTCAAATCCTCCATCTCTGGATCATGTTGGCGAGTTTTTCTCCGCTGCAAGCCTTTCCCTTGTTGAGAGGATACTCCTACATAGAGTCTTCAAGGTGGACATTACAGGTTGGGGATCACCTTCTGCTCATTGGTGGTGGGAGCTACCAACCCTTTGAGACCTAGTATTAGGCTCATATGGCAGCCATCTTCAATCTTCAATAGTCAGTTTTTCAATTGAAACACCATAAGATGTTGACAAAATATGTCCCTCCTATAAAACTAAATTTTAATATACATAAATCATATAAATAATAATAATTTAAAATATAAGTGTATTTTGTTCTTACAAAAGGATTAATTATGCGAATTGTCAGCAAAACATAAGTTTGGATTGAATTAAAAGTAAAAAAGAACTCAAAGACAATGAAAAGGACTTATTTGTAAATTCATTTGGACACATTAGAAAAATTTTAGAATCTTTTTAGAGTGTTCTGGACAAAATAGAAAGTATTATAAAAGATTTGGAATCAATTAAATTTAAAAGATAAAATGAATAGTTTAGGACCTATACATAAAGAAGGAGAAAGTTGGGACCTTAAACATAATTTTCCCCAATTTTGCCACCATCATTAAGCGGTTGCTGTACTGGTGCTTGGCTGGCAATACTTCAGTACTAAAGGTCTGTTTGTTTATAAGGTTAAATTTAACAAGGTTAAAATTAAACTTGGATAGAGATATTTTCTTATTAAAAGTTGTGAATGATGTGAAATAAAGCTAGTTATTATGTTGAGATATGTGAGAGATGTGATATAAAGTTAGTTATTATGTTGGAATATGTGAGAGATGTGATATAAGTTAATTATTATTTCAGTAATGTATATAGGATGTAAAATAAAATTAATTTTAATATTAAATTTTATGTGTAATGTGATATGCTATGTTAAAATTAAACAAGGTTAATTTTTAGGGGTAACTGCACTTAGGCCCCTAAGATTTACTCGACTTGCGATGTAGGTCCACAATTTTGAAAACATGTCAGATAGGTCCCCAAAACTTACCGTATAAATCATTGTGGTCCTTTTGTGACGATATTCGTTAAACGCTGTTAAAATTATGAAAATACCATTTTTTTACCATTTCATATTTTCGATCTTCGGCTGGTCGCCGCAGCGTCGCCAGCACGCGGGGTCGCGCAGAAAGGACATCACTCAGCGATCACTCCCCCCTTCTTCGGCCACGGGCGTCACATAAGCCCTATGTTAAGCTTGAAAACAAGTTGCTATATGGAAAAATATATTTGCTATTCATTTGAATATTTTTGCTATCAAATTAATATATAGTAGTTTTTCTATTACTTTCAAGTAAAATTTTACAAACTATAAAATGTATTAGTATTGCCTAATGTGGTTATTAAAATTTTAAGTTCTATTCATGAGCTATATAGTGATTACTTGTAAATGAACAACATAAGAATGTTATATATTGAAAAAGAAATATTTGGCTAACACATGGAGCAAGTTCATCACATATTTGCACAATTGTTATCTGTTTTTGATTTTAGAAATGCCATGAAGCCAGCTAAGTAAATTATGAGATTTTAATCCCTAGTCTAATATATGAGCATCATAACTCATCATGTGAATAGACTTCTTTAGAGCTAGAAGTCATTTCATATGGCCTATAATGGTATTTATATATGAGAGCAAAATCTAAGCTAAGATATATATATATATATATATATATATATATATATATTCCTCTTTTAAAGATAACTAGAACTTCTGACCAGTAGATTATATGTTGTCTTGTCATCTGTGTATATTCGATGAGATATATATGTATTGTATTTTGTATACATTTCATCTATTTATGACATAAGTATCTACTTTTTATGTGTATGAAATTTTATTATGAATAACTAGTAAATAAATATATTTATAAGTATGATAAACTAAATATTTCTGTGTATTCTTTTTATTTACTGTGAAGAGTGTTCTTACTAAGTAGTAAGCTCACCCTTCACACCAAAATTTCCAGATTAAGTCATACTTGGGATTAGAGTTTTACTGCCCTTTTGGAAGCAGTAAATGAGTTTCTCTACTTTATGAGTAGTAATGTAATTGTCAGTCATATGACACCATTTGAACATATGAATAGAATATATAGATGTTTTGGAAAATATGTACATAAAAATTTATACATCAAAGATGTGATTTTGTATGGTGTCTATTGTAAACATTTGGGAATATAATGTTGCACATACTTGGTGGTTGTATATTTTTAATATGTTATACAGAAATTTTAGTTATTCTAATTTAGTTGATTGGATAATATTTCTTTTTTAAAAATGCTTCCACTATTATTATGATTGATTTTTTATAGTTCATGGCACAGGATTCACTTTATTGGATCTCGGGTCGTGACTCCTCCAATGCGGACGATAGAATTCTCGCCTTGAAGGATGATGGGATCAAATCGACATAAACTATTTAATCATATTGTCAGAGGGCTGGTCATGGACGTTTGGTCATGGGAGGTGAAGAACGTAATAAATACAAAAAAATAAGAAGAACAAAAAGAAAAAAATGAGGGGATAATTTTGCAAGGAAAATCCCCAACTAAGCAAAACCATGTCACCCTTTTCTGTGTGGGAATTGAAAGCTCCAATATTGTCTTCGTGTTATAGGAAAGCTTACAAGATATAGCTTCATAGATATCAGAGGAAAAAAGGAGTTGCTTAGTAAAGAATTCTCTATGTGTGTGTTTTCGGTGGAACCTTTCTTGACCAAATGGCCTAGACTTTTATAAGCTTTCAAATGTTGATTTTCTCACCTCAGTTCTATGTGGGAACTTCTGAAGGTGTCCTTAATCCTAGTGCCGAGACGCCATGGCCTTCTTTGGTTGGTCCTCGTAAGCAGTTGGGTGGTGATTAACCATGCATTTCTTCAACGAGCAAAGATTTTGACAATTATCTAGGATGATCTAGGAAAAGAAGATTTATTCTTGATCCTCAATATGCTATTCCCAAATTTGAGGATAAAGTCGTAGCATTGAGGTCATTTCATATTATTTTCTCATCACTTGGTCACTTGTTTGCTAAAAGGCATTAGAGCTCTGCAACCGAGAGGTATAACCTATCTCATGGTTATAGCACGAGAATAGCATCTTCGCCCATCTCTCGTGGTTTGGACACGAGAAGGGCCTTCAATCTCCATCTCTTAGTTGGAGCTCAAGAAGGATTTCTCACTCCCATCTCACGGTTAGGATACGAGATGGCTTCTACTTCATTATCTCATGGTTAGGTCACAGGATAACTTCCTTAGGCCTATGTTGTGGTTGGAACACAATATAAACCAAAGGCATAAGTCAATTTGGAGGACACCCACTGGTCATTGTCGATATTCTGAACTATCTCGTGGAGATCTCACGTGATTACAATGCACGTCCCCAAGCAGCATTACCATTTTGACCGTTGACCGATTTGATCACCGCATCATCAAAAGCAGAAATTCAGACGATAATAATGGAAATTAACCTAACACCGTTTGCAGCTCCCACACACGAGTCCACCATGCCCAATACCCAAACACGAAGAACAATTTCTTCTCACCAGATGACATCCAGTTTAAAATCCTGACACCTAATAAATCAATACAAATCATGAACAAATGGAACAAACACCGGCAGCAGCACTGGGACGAAGAAAAGCTGAACAAATGCGTACGAGATTGCCGGCTCCGACGGTGCAGAAACCATTGACGATGTCGACGAGAACGAGGCCAACGAACTTCCCACGATCCCTCTCCGAAGCGGGAACGAAATCATCTTCCTCGTCAAGAGGAATCTCGGATCTCAGAATATCCATAGCCCTCATCATCGAAGCCATCGCGCCAAATATCCCTTTCTCGAATATCCCTGATCTCCCCAAAGAAATACTGCATCCGGTAAAATCAAGCGAGACGAAATTATGAAAAAAAAAATATATATGTATACATTAATTTTAAAAAATCTAACATAAAAATTTCACTTCTTAAAGCTTTACATTTATAACTCAAAATTCTAATTCCTATAGCCCCAAATTATTTTAATATTAAAATTTAATTATATTTAAAAAAAATTAAAATAAAAAATTTTATTTTATTTCAAACTTAATCATAGCTTTTATACATCTTAATATATTAATTAATTTTATTTTATATTATGTACAATGCTGAATAAAAAAATATAATTAAATTCTTAAAAGTAAAAAAACTAAAATTTTAGTTTTAGTTAGTTATAATATAATTCACTGAAAATTTCTATTTGAAGTTACAAACTTATACCGTTAAATTCATAAAAATATATTAGTAAATTATTTCATAATTTTTATACAAAGTGATGTGAAAGACATAACTTTCTCATATTTTATGTTATATATTTAAATCTTTCAAAATTTTGATCTTGTGATAGCTGTCTGAATTGGGCCTTCTTGGATTTGCGATAAATTAATTGACAAAAACTTGTGTATATCGTAAATTCTATAATAGTTTTTACATGAAGTTACATGATAGAAACCATTTTTCAATAACAGTATGTAAATTTTCAAAAATATAATTTTTTTAAAAAAAATTATCTTTTGCTACTTGAATTATCATGATATTTTAATTGTATAATTTAATTTCTACAATAAATGCACCTCAACTGAGCTTTAATTAATTTAGATATATATAGATTTAACTTAGAATTATTTTTTATTGACAATTTATATTAACTCAAAATTCAAAATTATTAATAACTTAACTTAGAATAAGAGTGTGCAATCACGAACTTTAGCATAAAAAAAAAACTAAAATAATAGTAAGTAGAATTAGAATGAAAAAATAAGGATAAGTATTTCGAGTTAACGAATTTAATTTTTAAAAATATTTTGTGTTTTAATTTGGGATAATTTAAGGTACCCAAGTTTCCTTCAAACTAAACACCCTTAAATGAAACAGTGGTATGTCTTTTTTAATTATTTATGATCATTTTTCAAATATTAGATAAGTTATATATAAGTCCCTGAGATGACATGGTATTTTCATATATAAATAATTTGAAGTTTTTTTTTTTTATATAAATAATTTGAAGTTAAGGTTAGTTAAATTTCAAATTTACATTATTTGGTAGAAAATCTCACTAAATGGATATATAAATAATTTATAAGAAAGTTGGGGTCATTTATTAAAAGTAAAAAGCCTTTTCACGGCACATTTAATAGTTTGTCAACGCAGATCAGATATGCAAAATGTTAAGATCATAGGTCTAGCGTTATAATTTAACATTTATGAACCAATGTGCAAAGCTCTTTAATCTCAGATGCTTATATGCAATTTATCCATCAATGGGGATAGCTCGAACGATTGGCAAGGCCGAATTCTGCTCGCCGGAGTGCGGCCGTCTTCCTCCCTTCAGCCCCCCTCTGCCCAATGCTCGGAAGGCTCTGCCGCCTTAGTTCTCTGGCCCTCAAACATCTGCAGCTCACCTCCTACTCAAAATCCTGTGCTAAAACCATGGTAAAATTTCCTGGTAAAAGAATCCCGAGATCCAAAGGCTTCGCCGATCCCTCCCACACCATCGGTAGTCGCCGGAGACTCGCCGCCGTCCGTCCCTTACCTCGCATGCCATCGGACTCTACTGCGTCGTTGATTCTTACCCTGCTATCAGAATCACGCGACGGCATTGGCAACCTCGGCGATCTACTCAAAGGCTTCAAAAGCAAGCTCACCTCCGACCTAGTTCTACAAATCCTTACGAACTGCAAGCAATTAGGGAGACCTAAAACCTTGGAGTTTTTCTCTTGGGCCGGGTTTCAGTTGGAATTTCGTTTCGACGACGCGGTGGTGGAGTACATGGCTGACTTCCTTGGTCGCAGGAGGCTCTTTGACGATCTCAAGTGCCTTTTGAAGACGGTGGCATCGCAGCGAGGCCGCGTTAGTAGCCGAGCAGTCTCAATAAGTATAAGGTTTCTCGGGAAGGAGGGGAGAATTGCGGAGGCTCTGAGTTTGTTCGAAAGGATAGAGATGGACCTCAATTGCAGCCCGGATATTCTGGTATTCAATAACGTGCTCTATGTGCTTTGTAGGAAGGATCCATCCGGCAACTCCATTGATGTTGCCCTCCTGATCTTTGGCAGAATTGGAAAACCTGATGTTTTCTCATACAGTAACATCATCATTGGTCTTTGCAGATTCGGTAGGTGGGAGGATGCTGTTGAGATTTTCTACAAAATGCATAGGGCTTGCTTGGTTCCAACTAGAACTGCAGCTAATGTTCTTATCAGGCAATTGTATGGGTTCAGGGGCAAGGAGCTTGTCGAGAAGGTTATGGTTACAAGTGTTCGCAGGCCATTTGAGATTCTGGTTCCCATTGTAGGAGCAAAGAGTTGCATTGAGACAGCAGTAATTGTCTTTTGGATCATTTTGGAATTGGGTCTGATACCTAGTGGGCATGTCATTAATGGACTCATTTCAGAGCTCTGTAAGTTGCAGAGATTTGAGAAAGTAATTGAAATTTTGAAAATGGTTAGGAGTAGGAAGCTAAGATGTGCTGAGGAGAGTTACGCGATAGTTATAGAGGAACTCTGCGAAGTTTACAAAATAAATGAAGCATGTTTTTTATTTGATGATATGTTGTCTCAAGGTTTGAGGCCAAAACTTGCTCTCTACAATTCACTAATAAGAATGCTTTGCAAGTTGAAATATGTTGAGGAAGCAAAGAAATACTTCAGTATCATGTGCAAGAGGAGGTGTGAACCAGATTGTGCTACGTACAGTATGCTAATTCATGCATATATTGCAGCAGAAAATTTGGAAGATGCATATCCTTTACTTATAGAAATGATTGAAATGGGATGGCATCCTCATTTTGAGATTTATAGCTTGGTCAATAATTTGATAGTAAAAAATGGAAGGCCTGATTTGTCAGTGAAACTGGAAAGAAAGATGGCAATTCAGCACTTATACACCCACTGCAAGGCTGGAAGAGTAGATGCTGCATATGAACATTTGAAGTCATTGATTACTAAGAGGTTCTTTCTACCCATTTTCGTAAGAGATGCATTTGAACATGCATTTCGGAGAGCTGGGAAGTGGAAGGTGGCCTGTGAAATTCTTAGAAAGATGGATAAAATTATGGTTCAGCAAAATGAAAAGTTTGATAAGGTGTGAGGAAATGATTTAGCCTTTTAACTTGAATGGATGAGGTCCTATTTTTATTTTTCTTCTTACTATAGCAACTTATTCTTTTTGGTTGGCGAAGCACTAACTATGTATATCTCCTTTAGTTCTTTTCTAGTTTAAGTGCTAGCTAAACATAAAATGATCACTTTGTAAAGGATAGAGATCTAGAAAATGTGTATGAATGATGTCTCTTGGATTGGCCCTAATTTATTATAATAGATGGAGGTTTATTTTCTTGGCTTTTGGACTAATCTAATTGTGCTTTTAGCAGCATATAGACTGCAATCTATTCTGGCATATTAAACAATGTTGAGCAGCTCGTTTTTTTGTTTCAACTAAAACAAATTGCTTTATTGATACATGTGGTTTGACCTACACTATAAACCTTCAAGTTATGCATTCCTAGCGCTTTCGAACATTTGCATCTCCGACCAATAGTTGCTGAATAAATCTTGATCAAGTTTATTCCTTTAATGGTGTTGTACTATACTTGCCTCCAAAATCCATTGTATTCAGAGGAAGCATCTAGATCTGGATATTTTTACAAGTCAGATTATGCGCTTATTTTAAGTTTTCATTGTTTTATTAGTTATATAATTTGTTAGAAGTATTAATTAGTCAAATCTTATTTTATTTATTTATCTTAAATATTTAGTGGTTTTGCTTGATCTCACATTGCTTAGTTTTGTTTTAGGTAGGATTATCTCCTTATTAAGTAGAGTTTATACTTGATCATTTTATTTAAACGTTTAATGAATGAAAATTGAATTATAAAAAGATCTAATTCTGGATGCAGTCATTGGTCAGCTTGAGAGATTTTGAAATCGATATCCCGGAAGGAAAGATTAGGACAATCTTAGGTGAGAATTCTTTAATCTTTTTTATCCTATCCTTCAAATCCTAGTTATCATATTTGGAGAGAAAAATAAGTGAGAGAGAGAGAGATATTCTCCTTTGGAAACTCTATCTACCACCCTCCATCTTCTCCCTCCACCTCCGTCTTCGAAAATCTCAGGCAAGTTCTACATCTGTCAACCCATGTATGTTGATTTATTCCTGATAGCACTTCGTTGTAACTGTTTTCTACTTGACACCATTGTTTATTCCACTAGATCTGTACTCTGAAACTACAACATTCATTGCTTAGTTCATTCTTTGATTCACAGAAATTGCTTAAGAAAATATGTCAATTTGAAGTAGCATCGTTTCCAAGGGTCTTACTCCTTTGTTAACTGACGTCACACTCACATGAAAGCTAGCTTTCGGTGGAACAACAAGCACCAAGATTGAATCTTGACCACTATGCCATGTCATCTTTTTTTTTTTTTAAATTATGGCCTTGGCCATGTATAAAAGCAACAAAAATTACAAATAGTAATGCCATGTCATCTTTAATAGCTTGTTGTATTCGTCACTATTGAAAGCCTTTAATCATACATTTGTACAGTGACATCAGCTTTCCTTTGAGAAAGCTTTGTGATTTGCCTAATCTAAAGCCTTGTTTGGCTGGAGTATATTTTTGGGATAAATGCTTTAAGTATTTTTGAGATGGTAAGTGAGAAAATTATTTTTAATCTTGTAATGTAAAATAAAATTATTTTATTATTGAAAATTATGTTCGATATAAAATAAAAAAAAAATTCATTAAAGTATGTATATGATATTAAATAAAGTAAATTTTTAATGTTGAGATTTCTATATGATGTGAAGTATAAAGTATTGATGTAAGTGCTTTTGGAGGAGTTTGAGGTTTTTTTGGTCTAAACCAAATGAAGCCTAAAGGTATATTTTCTTCAATTTTCGAACATTTCAGGAATTTGAGATTGATTTAAAATTATTTTTACTTAGGACATTCGATTGTGTTCACATTGATAGATTTTATATATCAATTTAAGAGCGAAAATCATTGCTAGTTAAATTTTGATAAAATTATTGCTAGTTAGAATTGGGTTAGGATCCACATTCATTTCCTTTGGAGGGTAATTCTGGTACTCAATGAAAAACTAATTAAGATGTCCTAGTTCTTAGCCAAATGGCTTGCATTTTCTTTGATGAGGTTTCTCTTTGAACTGCAGGAGCAGCTTCCTTGCTTTAACTAGGTATTCAGTATCCTTTCTCGTTTTCGAAGTTCTCTCGACTTTGTTTGCTAGAAGCATTAAGTTGCTATAGACTTAGGAGGAATTTTACCCTAATCCCACAATCGTAAATTTAACATGAATAAATAATTCTTCATATTATGCTTGGTTGTTATGTCCGAGAAGACAATTTGACAGGATTTGCGGAGCATGACACTCGTAAGGATGGTGAAAGGCATAGAATTTTGACCAAATGCTAGTCTAAAAGAAGGGTCCAAAGTAATCAGAGCTTCTCAATTGTAAGAAGCTTTGAGGTTGTAAGATTGATTCCTTATAACCTTGAGTTATTGGAGAAGATGACTTCTTATAATCACTTTCCTTTGTGCACAAAATACTCCCACATTTGTGGTATGGGGCAGTAGATTAATAGCTGCCATATTGGGATGGTAGCCCAATCGATTGTTCATTGGCTAGGTGATACTGGACAATGAAAATGAGGCAACCAAAGTTTAGAAGATAGAGAAAAATATGAGAAAAAGTAGTGCATAACTAAAGTTTCTATGATTCTCACTTAAAGCCCCTACCCTTCTCTTCTAGAATACTGATCTCTTTCAGAATTCCTAGATTAACTCATTCTAAGGTCAGATCAGCACAAAGCAAAATTTCAAACTAAAATAGAAAATAAGAAAAAAAAAAACTTGACAACTATGATTCTAGATAATTATTCAAATAAGATAATTCTAATTAATTTTAAGTTAATTATTTATCCATTTAAATGGTATTATTCAATATAATTAAATCAATTTGGACAAACCCAACCAATTTAAATAATATATATATAATCTACATAATTTATCAAAAAGCAAGCTATAAGATTTAATCTGGACGATCTATTATCTAGACGTCCCCATCACTAGGTCTTCAAGATAGTTTTTTTTCAATCCTCATGACACTTTGCTGATTGTTGAGTAGGTCATTGTTCTTCCTTATATGCCAATGTGTCTATAGATTACTAATCTTCTTCGTGTTTCCTAATCAAGGTGGTTTTTGAGGTTACTTTCCTAGAAACTGATCTGCTTCTATGTCCACGTGTAGGGCTGTGATTGAGCGGCCTTTTTTTTTAATTAACACATTTCCATCCTTATAACTCTTCTAGTGTAATAATTGTTGTTTGGGCTCTTCTCTCGTCTCTCTATCTGTTTCTATTTTGTATGTAGGTCGTTTCCATTCATTTTCTCTGTAATGTTTCATTCGAAAATGTTATAGTTTCCCATCCTTCAAAAAAAAAAACACCATCCTTCAAAAAAAGAAAATGTTATAGTTTCAAAGACCGGTTGCAACAATGTATTGTTTTGAATTTTTACCCTTGTGCTATGTATCTTAATTCTATCATTTCAAGTCCACCTATCTTTACTGAAGGTGCCTTATAGAAAAGTTATATTTTACCGATTTTTTGGTAGCATCTTCCGCTATATGTCATCTTAAAATCTGCATCAATGTGGTAATGATTTCATGTAGCAGGTTTCAAGTGAAAATAACTTCATCAAAGCTGCTCCCAGTTTGTAGTTTTATTTATGGCATTTACATTGGCATTTCTTACAAGCAACTTTTTCTCACAGGATGAAATCAAAAAAAAAAAAAAACTTTTTTGTCACAGGCAGAAGCCTTAAAACTGTCGAACTGCGCAGTTTGCTGAACAGTCGAGCTGATTAGGTCGTTCACAAACCTTGAGGAGCAATGCATGAAGGACAAAGGACACATATGGTAAAAACAATAAAATATCAATTAAAGATAAATTCTAGTTGAAATCTGCATCTTTTTGATGTACTGCATCTGTTACTTGTCTTCGTCTATCATATTATGTTAAGTCCATCCACTAGCAATATACCTTCCATGCAACAAAAGATCCATTGTCATTTTCTGCGCATATTATGATATATGCTATTTCCATATTCCATCAAATTTCTATTCAAAAGCCCTATGCATGGCACCTGGCTTTTTATTTGCATGTAAGATGAATCTATGCTACATGTCTCATATCCCTATCCACAAACGGCTACTTTGCATGCATAGAACATAAAATGGAAAAGTGGATGACTCTTTTTCATATATCAGACCGAGAATCTAGACTTAAGAAAGCATAACTGAAATGACATCTTTTGTTCTTCTTGCTTTGAGTTTACTTGTGTCTGATTTTTATCACAACAAGGTGATAAGAAAATCTGTAAGTAAAAATCGAAAAGACTTCTATTCCTTGAGGTTTTATAAAATTAGGGATGTATGCTGCTCCATGGTGCTGATTAATTCCACCTGTTAACCTCAAATAAACTATGTTCTTGCTTATATTAATTATCTTCTAGAAAAAACTAGTGCCAACTGCAGAAGCGAGAATACGGTTAGGGAAACAAATTGCACAGGTATTTTTCAAGTAATATGAAAGCAGTGTAAATTAATACCTTCTGCCGCCACACCCGTTCTCCCTCTGGCAGTTGAAGTACATGGCAGCCACGGGAGGACCGAGACTGTAAAGCTGTGCGAAGTCTCTCGTATTGAAGTTTTGGCGCCATCCTGGAGCATAAATTGTTTGCCTGACTGATTGCCTGAATAGTATGAACACTATTCGATGGATCCCGGCAGTTGGCTTCGGGCTCTCATAGCAGACCACCTCATTTCCTGAAGCATTATTATCAATGAATGATGAGCTGACAAATGTGAACTTGAGCTCTAAGCTCTGCAATTTGTTAATTGTATTTCAAAACAAGAATAGTTTCAAAAGAAAGATTCATGAAGCTGCAAGAAATGATTAGGATAACATCATTAGTGGTGGTCTGATAATCAAATCGTATGATGTTGTTTTTACTCACCGAAGCTTGAAGTGGCTGTTTCTGGGATGTCAGTCACCAACCTGTAATGCCCGTTTTGATATTAGTATCAACAAATATTGACCTGTAATTCAGATTCTTTTTTATCTTATATTGATTGATGCCTACATATTGTTCTTTAATGGAAGTTTTCCAGTCTGATGATTATTGCTGTAACTAAAGGAACAGAACTCCGAAATATTGAAGAAACATCCCAATGATGAATGAGATTATGATTACTATGCCTACTGGTTACTTGAAAATATAAAATGTTACAAAGTTAAAACTGATGTTTACCAGTGCAGGTGCTCTCTTTTTGTTGGATTGCTGGGACTGGGGGCATCTGGATCTACCATCACCTTCTCAAAACATCAGCATTTCTCTGCAGTGTTAGCATCATAACCGAAATGGGAGAAAGTGTACTTTTGACAACAATTTGACATGTTAACTTTTTGGTTTTGCAGAAGGGATAAGGTTTGCCATATTTTTTCACGAAAAGCTTTATTCGTTTCCCTTTTGAAGAGACTTATAATGTTCTTTTTATTTATGATATATCCACTGTTTAGTCCTTGAGAGAATTTCAGTAATAAAATAAAAAACTATGATAAAAGACATTGAAAATGGCTATGAATTTTATGTGGTAATAGTGCCACATAGAGAAAATAGTTAGTTTTGTCTACGTGGCAATGGCGATACATGAGAAATCATTGTTGGCATTGATTTTTTTGGCTACTTTTTAGCGCTGCATAATATTTTACTATTAGATTCCAGAATATAGGGAGGTTGCCTAGTGTGCATGATTCTGTTGTTTCATGCTTCATGCAGCCTTTAGAGAAAAGAAAAAAGTGAGAGAAAAATGATTGTTGCAGATTCTCCCACTTCAGCATTAATTATCCAGGTATGGCCCATGTACACCTATTTAAAATTCTATGCATGAAAGTTGTCACTCTCTCAGCTTTGCTAGCACTCCTACATATCTATAGAGTGAGTAATTGATCTTACACCTAAGATTTGATATGCATATACCATGTGCTAGAATTCAATCATTGATATACTGACAATATGCAGCATGCTAATGATAAATGATTGCTTCAATTTTACACTAAACTGTTCCACTTACAAGTGTGTAAAGAGTCCTAATATCCCTCCCTCCAATCTCCACCCTAGGCTCCTTCACCACCATGGAGGGCTTAAGCTCTGAGCCATTGGTCACTTCACTGTTGTTGTACACCACCCTCATTGACGCCGACCTTGCAAACGGGTCGAGGACGTCGCCGATGACGCTTCCGACAACCAGCGGATCCCTCGACATTGTTAGATGTTAGAGGTCAAACTGTGACTTGGTGGGAGCTCAGTGGTGATGAGGAGGCTTATATAACTAACTGAGGTGATGGGAAGGCATAGAATCTTCTTTCTTTTTGCTCTATTGGAGCAATTGTTACAAGTCAAAAGAGAAGGGAAGAAATGTGGGCCTGGCTCTCTTGTACTCCTTCAAAAGACGAAGGGGATTTTAGTTGATTGGGTGCACGCCATCAGTGAATATAATCTTTGGGCAGCTGCCCAATCTGGTTTTGCATTTTAATATTTGGGTATGATATGGAGAAAAGCAAGGAGCCTTTTTGACCAACCTTAATAAATGGCTCATTGATGCATTTGTTTCTCTCTTCTTCCATGCAAGGAATAATGGAGGAATTAAAGGGGAATTTGATGAGCTGCTTCTTTAGAAGAAGAAGAAAGAGGGGGGAGATTCTCGGTTCTTCTATATAGGGGCGGCTTCGAGACGATTTCTAGCCAGTCAGGCTAAATTCGAAATTAAAATTTTTGAGTTTAGTCGAGTCTAATCAAAAACCATATTTTTCTATAAAATTAAAGATAATATTATAAATTTATCTCTATATTTTTTGAGCCAATTTCGAGTTGAAACGTTTTTTTCTTCGAGCTGAAACGTTTTTTTCTTCGAGCCAAGGGAAAATTAATTCGATTTCAAATCGAACAAAATACGAGTCACGTAAAATTCGCGCCCTAGTTCTGTATTCTTTGGTGACTTCGTAGCTGACTGTAAGGGCTCATTGGGGCCATGGCATGCCTAATTTTCCTTATATGGGAAATGAATCATATATACCCCTAACATAATGGTAGGCATCAAATATATCCTCGTAATCTTGCGTGTTAGACTCTCTGATCAAAGAATAATTTCAGCTTTCACTCCATCCGCACGAAAGCAGAGAATTATATCTTCAAAACTGGTGTGAAAACCTTCAATATTGAATAATAATAATAATAATATTATTATTATTATTATTATCTTATACTATAAAAAATAATACTGAAATTTATCGAGTATAATGACAATGAATATTTAACAGAATAATTATTGACGAGATTATTATTCTTTCTTTCTCATGTGTAGGAAAAGTTATTGAGTGCAGAAGTGTATGTCGGTGCTTGAAGTAGGTGTTCTCCCATGTGATGAAAAGATGAAAAAGAATATTTTTCGCCTTTTTTTTCTATGTAGAGATACAAAATCATGAATCTTTTAAGAGTCATTATTAGCTATGGAGTAACCAAAAGAAAATAAATTATTATCGGGTATATCTATATAATCTTTCGTGCCTTTAAGAGCAATTATAGAATAAGAGTATTTTTTCACTATGCGGTTATGCAAGACAATTTTTTGGTCTTATGTAGTTATAAAATAACAACAACAACCAAGCCTTAATCCCACTAGGTGGGGTCGGCTACATGAATCCTTTGTTTCCATTGCGCTCTATCAGTTACCAAATTCTTATTTAAGTTTAAGTAACTAAGATCACTCCTTATAGTTTCTTGCCATGTCTTCTTTGGTCTCCCTCTTCCTCTTTGTACATGGGCAAAATCCAATAACTCAATTTTTCTAACTGGAGCTTCAATTGGCCTACGATTTAGATGTCCAAACCATCGAAGCCGACTTTCTCTAAGTTTATCCTCAATTGGTGCAACACCAACTTTCTTTCGGATATACTCATTTCTCATTCTATCCTTTCGTGTATATCCACACATTCATCTTAACATTCTCATTTCTCCAACATTTATTTTATTTGTATGTTTCTTCTTTGCAGGCCAGTATTCAGCACCATATATCATCGCTGGTCTTACTACAGTTTTATAAAATTTACCCTTAATTTTGGATGGGATTTTTCTATCGCATAACACACCAGAAGCATTTCTCCATTTTAAAATATGTAGTTATAAAATATTTTAGCAAAAAATATTTTTACGTAGCTTTTGCGTAGCTCAATATAACAAAAATGACTTGTTATATGCATGAAAGAACAGTAAGGATATGATGCGCTTTACACATTTTTGTCACTCTAGAGCTCCTCTGCACACATGTTCGTGCGGGATTGGGCTTTGAATATTCATGCTGATTGACGCATGGTCTGAACTTAATAATTTCTTCACGTGTTGTGTGGAAGTTAAGAATTACGACAATAATAAGTTTGTTTATTTGAAAGGATTTACTATAGCTAAATTAAAAATTAATCTAATATAATGATAATTATAACTTAAAAGTTGTTAATGACATAAAGCAAAATTAATTATTAAATTAAAATGTGTGTGAAATATAAAATTAGTTAGTTAATATTTTAGTATATATATAGAAAGTGAAAAAAATTAATTTTTTTATTAAAATGTATAATCAATTGAAATATAATTATATTTTGAAATATATATACATATATATATATAAAGGAAATTTTTAAAAAAGATACACTGTATTTCATTTCAAAACACTTCATCAATCACATCATATAATATCACGTAATATCATTGTATAACAGAAACATACAATAAGTTCCATAAAAAGTACTATACATATACTATATCGATCATTTAATATCTCATGATGTTCTTGGCATAATAGGATTTCATTTTGTATCACCATATCGATCACATCATATAATATTGCATGAGCATTATAGAAACAGTTTCCTATTCTACACGAACGGATTCTACAATTTCATCTTTTTATGATCATATAGTATCGCAACATGCAATCGTAGAACTGTGTTGACGGAGAGAGATAGAGTTTTGAGAATTAGCGGCACGCAGCGTATTTAGCCCAGGAGTCAAGAGGCTCAATGTTAAGAGAGATAATAATTATCCAAAATAACAGACAGAAATTTAAGGTGGTTCAAGGATGAATTTCCCTACGTCCACCGGAGAATCAGTGAGGAAGGTTTCACTAAAATTAAAAAAAAAATTGATCAGAAGATCAATACAAGTAGAAAGTAAAGATTACAAGCTTCGTCTCTGATGTTTCTCGAGAAATCTCTCCTGATCTTCTACATGCGGGATCTCTCCTTTCTATCTTATTCTATCTTGTTGTATATGGTTGTATGGCTTTGCCCATAGGTATTTATAAGCGAGCTATAGTGGAGCTCAGCGATTCTCCCGGATGGAATACTGGGTTTTTTATCTACTGAGTCCGTACAGACGATCCCACCACTGCTGGCTTCTAGAAAAACCATCAATAGTGGCCAGGACACACTTCTGTGACCCGTGAGAATCTTTATTCAGTAGAAGTTATGCTGACATGGCGATTTGACAACGACAGCTGGAGCAAAGCAGATGTTGTGTTCGATGTTATGAAGGGCACTAAAGTCCAAATATTATGGCTGATATCGTGGGATGTTGAATCAGTGGGACCGGCGTTCGAGGCCTGCAAAGGAGAAGTCTAATTAATCAAATATCATCATTGATAACAGATAATAGGGCCCATACACATGTTCGAAATTCATTGGCTTTGTGCATCTAAGAATCTCTTTATTTAAGCCATTGCATCATTATTCTATGGCACTTGGTGCCTTTAAGACCACTAGCAAAAAATATTTTTACGTAGCTTTTGCGTAGCTCAATATAACAAAAATGACTTGTTATATGCATGAAAGAACGGTAAGGATATGATGCGCTTTACACATTTTTGTCACTCTAGAGCTCCTCTGCACACATGTTCGTGCGAGATTGGGCTTTGAATATTCATGCTGATTGGCGCATGGTCTGAACTTAATAATTTTTTCACGTGTTGTGTGGAAGTTAAGAATTGCGACAATAATAAGTTTGTTTATTTGAAAGGATTTACTATAGCTAAATTAAAAATTAATCTAATATAATGATAATTATAACTTAAAAGTTGTTAATGACATAAAGCAAAATTAATTATTAAATTAAAATGTGTGTGAAATATAAAATTAGTTAGTTAATATTTTAGTATACAATAGGAATAGGAAGTAAAATAAATTAATTTTTTTATTGAAATGTATAATCATGTGAAATATAATTATATTTTGAAATATATATACATATATATATATATATAAAGGAAATTTTTAAAAAAGATACATTATATTTCATTTCAAAATACTTCATCAATCACATCATATAATATCACGTAATATCATTGTATAACAAAAACATGCAATAAGTTCTATAAAAAGTACTATACATATACTATATCGATCATTTAATATCTCATGATGTTCTTGGCATAATAGGATTTCATTTTGTATCACCATATCGATCACATCATATAATATTGCATGAGCATTATAGAAACAGTTTCCTATTCTACACGAACGGATTATACAATTTCATCTTTTTATGATCATATAGTATCGCAACATGCAATCGTAGAACTGTGTTGACGAAGAGAGATAGAGTTTTGAGAATTAGCGGCACGCAGCGTATTTAGCCCAGGAGTCAAGGGGCTCAATGTTAAGAGGGATAATAATATCCAAAATAACAGACAGAAATTTAAGGTGGTTCAAGGATGAATTTCCCTACGTCCACCGGAGAATCAGTAAGGAAGGTTTCACTAAAATTCAAAAAAAATTTGATCAGAAGATCAATACAAGTAGAAAGTAAAGATTACAAGCTTCGTCTCTGATGTTTCTCAAGAAATCTCTCCTGATCTTCTACATGCGGGATCTCTCCTTTCTATCTTATTCTATCTTGTTGTATATGGTTGTATGGCTTTGCACATAGGTATTTATAAGCGAGCTATAGTAAAGCTCAACGATTCTCCCGGATGGAATACTGGGTTTTTTATCTACTGAGTCCGTACAGACGATCTCACCACTGCTGGCTTCTGGAAAAACCATCAATAGTGGCCAGGGCACACTTCTGTGACCCGTGAGAATCTTTATTCAGTAGAAGTTATGCTGATATGGCGATTTGACAACGACAGCTGGAGCAAAGCAGATGTTGTGTTCGATGTTATGAAGGGCACTAAAGTCCAAATATTATGGCTGATATCGTGGGATGTTGAATCAGTGGGACCGGAGTTCGAGGCCTGCAAAGGAGAAGTCTAATTAATCAAATATCATCATTGATAACAGATAATAGGGCCCATACACATGTTCGAAATTCATTGGCTTTGTGCATCTAAGAATCTCTTTATTTAAGCCATTGCATCATTATTCTATGGCACTTGGTGCCTTTAAGACCACTAGCATGAACAGCTGATTTTGTGAACAAACTATTGGAGATTTTCTGAGAATAGAAAAGTGACTCTAAAATGATAGTGTTAATCTAGCTCTCACAGCTCTCATTCTAGACAGTTGTTTTAAATTTGGACTCTCCATATGATATTCCTTTTAGTGATATACAAATGATAGTGTTAAATCTCCATGTGATAAAATAATGAGTATAGTAATAATGAATCTGTGCCAACTTCAGAGAATGTGCTTTCTATCAAATATTCCTCAATGCATATGGGATTGAGCTGTAGCTTCTCATGAATCATTGCCATCACTGTCCCAAGCTTGAAAATTAGGCTCAACTCGATCAAAAACCAGGTCGGATTTGGGTTAAGAGAAAAGAATACTCGCTGCAGGTTCTGATCTCAACAGGAAATTCTATAATGGCTTTGATTATTGGGTCAGAGATTGAGTTGACCTGAACCTGACCAGCTTAGGCTCACGTCGAGAACTTGACCAAAATTAGGTTAGGTCAAATTCTAAGTTTGATTCAAATCCGACCCGATAACTCAAATTGACACTGCTATTGAAACTTGAAAGAGGTTGGTTTTGCTTCACTTTATTCCAGCATCTAAATGAAATAGCTTTGTAGTAAAAGATGCAAAATATTGTGCTTGTCTATCCACACAGTTCTGCTTCCAATATGCATTTCTAAATGTAAAAATTATTAGAACAATTAATGTGTTTTACACATGAATGTGAGTATTCGGATTTGAATCAGGTTTACTTAAGATTTTGTTACCTTATCAGTATTAAATTTTAGGGAGATTTACGTACAGGATACTCAATTTTTGAAAAATTATACATTTCATCAGTAAAAATCAAATACTATACTTTCATATGAAATTATTCAAAATATTATGTATTACACATTTCCATTAATTACTGTCTACTAGAAAGGAAAGAGGAGAAAAATTAATATAAAAATTTGAATTTCAAAAGAAAACTTTTAATTTTAGAAAAACAATTTGAATTTAAGGAAGTACTCTATATAAAAAATTGAATATTAGGTCTGTTTGTTAAATTTAACAAAATTAAAATTAAATTTAAATAAAAATATTTTTTTATTAAAAAATGTGAATGATGTGAAGCAAAGTTAATTATTATGTTGGGATGTGTGAGATATGTGATATAAAGTAAATTATTATATTAGAATATGTGAGAGATGTGATATAAATTAATTATTATTTTAATAATATGCGTAAAATGTGAAATAAAATTAATTTTTAATATTAAATTTTATATATAATGTGATATATCTGATTAAAATTAAATAAAATTAATTTTAACCAGAAAGTCCTATTTGGTTGGAGTGATCACAGCCAAAATATCCTTTAACTATTTTATTAAAAAAATTTCATATTTCATTATCAATACATAAATTTTAATATAAAAAATTTACTTTATATAATATTCTATATAATTTTTAATACATTATATTTAAATTTTTTTTATTATTTTTTTATAAATAGTTGAAAGCAATTGAAGATCATTTTAGGCATAAACTAGCCCCTAACCAAATAGAGTCAAAATGTTAAATGCACAATATTTGAGAAATTTTATGTGAAAGGTGTAACATTTAAATTTTATTAGGGAAATACATAATTTTTTATATACATAAATATTTCCTAAATATTTTAACATGAGGTCGAAGTTACTGTGAATAACTAGTTGCCTAAATTGCTCAAAAGATATTGAGCTGCAGCTTTGCTGTTAATCACACTTCATGGTTTATAATTAATATAAAGGTTGGATCAGGAAAGGTTTTAGTTTTGCTACAGTTTTGTTTTTTTATATTATAGATATGTTTATAAAATTGCATATAATAAATTTATCTTATTTTTATATCTATAATTTATTTTTTAAGTCTATAATAAATTTAAACTTTCCTGTTTGTTTGCAAAATTAAATTTAATAAAGTTAAAATTAAACTTAAATAGAGATATTTTTTTATTAAAAATTATAAATAACGTAAAATAAAATTAATTATTATATATGAAAAATGTGGTATAAATTCATTATTATTTTAGTAATGTGTGTAGGATGTAAAATAAAATTAATTTTTAATATTAAATTTTATGTGTGATATGATATGCCTGATTAAAATTAAATCAGATTAATTTTTAATAGCCAAACAAACGGGTAATTGATAGATTTTAGTTGAGTGGGCTTCACAATCCAGTTATTAACTCTTTGCGTGTTTTATAATTGAGCTGACCTGAGATCAAGTGCTTAAGTGCAGCTTGTTAGTTTATAAATTGATTTAGGTTGTGACTCGAACTTTTTGAGTTAAAAATGACTCGAGCCGATTAATTTTTAATTTCAAGTCGCCAATTAAGCTTAAATCTACAAATGAATTAAACATTATTTTGAAAAAAAAATTAAGTTTAATTTAATTTTAAGCATGAGCAAATTATATCTACTGCCTTATCTAATATATACTTTTAACATCTTATATTTTTTTAATATTTTATAACAAACTATACTATTTTTATTTAAAAAAATAAAATTTAACCTATATTGATCTGATTGGGCCATTGGCTCAAATTAAGCTTAATAAAATTATGAACTATAAATATTGCCCATGGCTCAGCTAAACAAACCCAATTCAAACTAAATGTCAATCCACAGAAATAACTATATTTTTCACTCTATCAAAAAAACTATATTTTTTTCTTTTTATGTTCAAATATTCAAAATTAGGAGAATTAATAAGCACAAGAGAAATGTTTTTTTTAGTCATTTAACTTTCAATACAAAATATTTACATATATTATCTTATTCTTTAAATGAACATTAACTAGATATTTAACATACTCAAATACTCATTGCATCAACATATCAATAAAAAGAAAGGGCGACTAACCTGACAATTGAAACTGGTTGCTCACTTCACAAACGATTCACAATCTGCAATACAGAAAAAATCAAGAGGAAGGTAAATCAACTTTATTTCACATCCTACACACCTCCCAATATTAAAATAAATTTCTTTCCCATCAATTCTATAAAATAAATTATTTTCTCTTTCCTTACCCAAATTCATCCTCCAACCAAACAAGCTCATTGTGTCAGCAGAATTACAACTGCATAACAAGCGAAACAATCCACAAAAAAAAAATACACAGTAGAATTCTCCATACAAAATACTCAATAGTAGCTTGGCAACTACATGATATTCGTGCATTACATTGGAATGAGTCGCAATACATACAAAGTATAATGGACTACACTTCAAAAACTAACCCACATTACGTTAAAAAACTACCACTATACAAATGATTGTTGAATATTATAAAATTTTTTAAATCCAGTTTACTTGTTTGCACCTCAAAACATCATCTTGTTTATATTAAATCAATCGTAGTGTGAAATGCAATGTCGATCTATGCGAGAAGTCTGTAGCCACCACTCGACTTGTATCGTTAGCATGTAAATAAACTCCTTATATTTTCACCCTTTTTTTGACAGGTGTACAAACCGCATTCTCAATCACATCCACACCAAGGAGAAATTTAAACGGTTAGAAACGGCAAGTGGAGTACTACGAGTTGTTTGTCATCTGAGTGTATAAACTAGATAAAGTCAAGACAAATAGAAGAAAAATAGTCGAGTAATGAAGTTAAAGGTTGTAGAAAATATGAAGGAGAAATATAACTTCAAAGCAAGTCAAACCTATTTCCACAGTAGGTGAAACTGATGTCAAAGCAGCTGGACTACTGTAGAAGCAGGATTCAATGCTAACATGACTTTCTTGCACGCCAAAGGAGCTGGCCTGATGCAAAAATGCACAAGAAAGAAACTAAAACCACATTTAACTAACAGAACTGCACAGATTTAACTGAAAAAGCATTTCACAGAAAGAGTTTAATCGAATTAAAGTTGGTTAAGGCATTGAATCAGCAGAACAGTTTTTAATGCACCCCGAGTTAAGAGTTATGATCCCTGTTTATTGGTCAGTTGCAACTTCCCATTTTGTATTTCTATTTGTCTATCAATTTATGTTCCGATTACAAATTTATGTTTTCCATTTGCAGGTCAAATGCCATGACGTCGCCATCATCCACTCGTGATCATGGAAGGAGACATAGCTGAGATCCCAGATTGGCCAAGCAAACATGTTTTGCGGGAGAGAAATTGGAGTGTTTAAGCTAGCGCGGACAAGGTATTTATGGGTAAAATTTTTTGTGACATGGATTTTTGTAGCATGATGTTTGCATCAATCCACTACTATGTATTATCAGCTATGAAATTCCTATTGTCCATGAGTTGATGTATTTTGTATTTTCATCTGTCATGCTATCAATCTACAAGACTCCTTTGATGTTTTATGAATTGTTAAGTAGAAATCGATGCTATCAAACTCCACATTTAGCTTCAATATCATTTTTAAAAAACTAACCTAGTGAGGTAAAGCTTTGTTGTTGTGTTGTTGTTGTTGTTGACATATAATTTTCACAAGGAAAGCGAGATGCAACTTCATCCCATAAACATAATTCCATCCCACTTATAAATTTCAATAAATACTGAAACTGTAAATATGATAGCCACTTATACATATTAAAAATGATAGGCAAACATGATAGCAACTTGAATCGCTTATATGTCTGTTTGTTTGTAAGGTTAAATTTAACAAGGTTAAAATTAAACTTGGATAGAGATATTTTTTTATTGAAAGTTGTGAATAATGTGAAATAAAGAAGTATACTTTTCTTGAACTTGAATTTGGACATTCACCTCAATTATGACATAAATAACCTGATAATACACTTAATAAGATGATTAGCCCATAATGCTAAATTAATTGTAATCATCAAAATTAAGAAGTTCAACATACAATACACATCTTTACCTTATGAAAAAGATCACATTTCAGAATGTATGCAATGTACAATAAGGAACTCATAAAAAATATGTAGAAGTAATCCTTTTTGGCACCTTCTAACTTGGTTATTTTTCTATCAAAAAAAAAAACTTCTTGGTTATACCCATTATATAGTTTATGCAACAATAAATATACTGCAACATTTTTTGAACAATGAACTTTACTGAACAATACCTAGTTAAATGTGATTTTTATTATCACTATGATTGTTTCTGGGCTTAATTACCGAAAACCTATGCAAAGATCTTTTTCTAAGAAACATTTGAATTTATCAATTAATTTAGGACCCGTGCAAACTATTTAAAAAAGTTTTCAAAGCTTTAGGATGTAAGCTGAGAATCCTTTAATGTAAATTTTACGATCTTATGCCTTTCTTTATGTGTCCATTCCTCTATGCCCCTCTCTCTTTGTGAAAGATCACAATGTGAATTAGGATTGATGAAATCTCCTTCAAATAGTTAATATAACCTTCTACAACAAAACCATGGAAGAAATTTGGTTTTAAGCAGTGATCTCAACCTCAAGGCCTCAAAAGAGCAAAGGCCAATATCTCCAAAATTAAGTTACAAAAAAAAAATCTCCAAAATTGTCTGCTTCTCTTCTTCCTCTAAAGAGAGGAAACATCAAAAGCATTTGAGAAGATGAGATTCTGCGTATGACAGGAGACAACAACAAAAGAATCTATTTATACTAAAATAAGTTCCGAAACACAATAAAATCTCCAAAAAGTACAACATGAAAATCACCATCACCAGCTAATTTGGCCTTCAGTGACGAACTCATGAAGGAAATCAGTGACAACCAAAGACCAAGAATCCCCCCAGTTGTCTTCATCTTTGTTCTTTGAATCGATAACCCAAACCCAAAAAGATGTTTTATTTGTATCGCACAGAGGAGAAAGCGATGCATTGTTCAACATTTGAGCCGCAACTTGGCCCAGTTGAACATGAAAGGTAAGTAGATAGACAGATCAAGAGAGATGTGTCTCCTGCTGTCTCCGTGGCCTCCACTGTCTTAAGAGAGAGAGAGAGAGAGAGAGAACAAACATGGAGAGAGTCTCTCTATCGCCAAGCCCATCTTATTAGAGTCAGATTGGGACAGGATAATCGAGTTTGAGCATAAATGATCATTCCTAAAGAGAGAATAGATTATGACTTTTTTTTAAATGATTCAAATAAAAATAGAAAAAATCATGATTTTTCGTCAAGTGACCACCACAGAATTCATTTAAAAAGACCAATATAAAATATATAAATCAATCTTAAAGATCATAATGAAAATTTTAAGCAACAATGATTAAAGACAGTTTTTTTTTATAGAAGTTAAAAACAATTTTAAATATGAAATTATAGTGAAATAGGGAAATTAACTACGTAATTTAAGTAATCATGATCACAATCTCCCCAACAATCTTCGCTAGAGAGTAGTCATTAGATTTTGATTGATACATATTTAGAAAATTATTAGTCAAAATGAGATGAAAACATGACAAACTAAAGTGAAGAAAATCCATCTAACCTCAGATTGAAATGAAACATCACATACTGTAGAAATCAAAATTGATATTAAAAAACTTAACTAATTTAAATATGAACCTCCAGGAAAAGAAGGCTTTCTAAGAACCAACAATCAATTTGTTCATGAACTCACTATCTAATTCACCTTAAAAAAAGGCTCACAAACCAAAGGCGGGCTTCCCCTAAAAAACTTTGCTCACAAACGAAAAGGCTCAGTTACCTGAAATGAAAGGCGGCGGGCTTGCAGACTGACAATGTCATGCAGAGAGCAAATCGACCGCGACGGCCGCGCACGACTTTCATGCCCGGAGGGATAAGTCGCGCCAACTCGTCGTCATTCACGCGATTCCGCACGACTGTAAGCTCACGGAGTCGTACGCGACCGCACCGCCGGGTAAGTCGTGCACCGGCGCGCACAACTTACGCCCGGAATAAGTCGTGCGAGACGGCGCACGACTTACGCCCGGGATAAGTCGTGCGAGCCGGCGCACGACTTACGCCGG
>JAEMOT010002708.1:397578-419714 GCA_019297695.1 Apostasia ramifera | reverse complement strand
GAGCCGTCGCACGACTTACCCCGGCGGTAAGTCGTGCGAGCCGTCGCACGACTTACCCCGGCGGTAAGTCGTGCGAGCCGTCGCACGACTTACTCCGGCGGTAAGTCGTGCGCGACGGTCGCACGACTTACGCCGGCGATAAGTCGTGCGAGCCGGGGCACGACTTACACCGGGGATAAGTCGTGGGAGATCGGCGCACGACTTATGCCTGAAATAAGTCGTGAGCAAACGACTGCACGACTTAAGCCAGCACGTCGTACGTCGGATAAGTCGTCAGAACAAACAAGCCAATTAAGTCGTGCAAACTCCACGACTTATTCCTGCGTGGGTGCGAGCGAGACTGCGGTCTGACGACATGCGTCCTAGTAAGGCTTTGATTCATAACCTCCACACAAACGCAAATGCAAAAAAGTTACCTTTCACCGACTGTTTTGTAAATCCTTGGACGGTGTCCACAACGGAAACTCAAAGCCGATTCGGCTGAAGTGGGGCTGCGGCGCCGGAGCTGAGCTGCTTGTCGGTGAGGTCGGCGAGGGACGCGGACAAGGCGGGCAAGGTTTGGCTCCGGCGAGACCGGCGAGGAGGACGCCGAGAGAGCAGCCAAGAGATGATTAGGGTTTAAGCTGTCTGTCTTCCTGCTGCCTCCTCATTTCACGGGATAGGCCGTCCACGCTTCTAGGAGGTTCGATGTCTTTCCTGCTTGGGTTGCTGGGCCAAGCAGCGTACTTTTTTTTTTTTTTTTTAATTCTAAGCAGAGTACTGTTAAGCATAAAGCATTTTTCTTTATAAAATGGCGAATGAGTTATTATACTGAGCAAATTAATTGTGGTCAAATTAATTAAAATAAAAAAAATACAAAAATTAGCCTTTAATTAGTTTATAAATAGATGTAATAATCCATTATGCGAATAGTAAAATTAAATCTTCTTCCTCCTTTCTCAGCTTTCTCTTTCTCTGCCTAGTCTGAATTTTACCTCAGACTAAGGGTGTTAATATAAATCGAAGATCAAAAATTAATTAAAAATTAAATCGATTTTAGATCAAATCAAATCAAGTTAATTTAAATGAACTGATTAACGAGCCAAAAATTTGGCTCGGTAATAATTTTGAGTCGATTTTGGGTCGGAATAGGCTCAGCTCGAATTAAAATATATTTTATATTATAATACATATATATAATATATATATGTAATATATATTAAATATAATATATATGTTATAGAATATATATATATTATAAACTAAACTGATCTCGAGCCGGATCGAGTTAAGCTTATCCGGCTCGAGATCGGTTCAAAAAAAAATGAATCGCAATCGGCTCAAAGTCGATTGGAATCGACTCGAGCTTGCTCAAAGTCGAACCCAATCGAGCTCGAGTCGATTTTGAGTCGATCGAAATGTAATCAATCTAATTTCGAGCTGGTATTGACTCAACTTAAAATCGGATCGGTAACAGCCCTATCTCTAATCAATCATATCAATTTTTGGGTATATATTAATTTTTTTGTGATATAAAAATAATAATTATTTAATATTATAATATAAAATAAAATTATTTTATTATTTAAATATTATTTTAAAAGTGAAATAAAATTAATTATTTTAATTTAAAATTAAAATTTATCAGAGATTTATGTAACATTAATTTATATTATTTAAATTTATGTATCATATAAAATAATTATAAAATATTAATAAAAATATTTTTTAAAACATTTTGATGATTTTTAAGCTCCAGTCAAATAAAAGTGTAAGTTAGCATCAAAATAAGATTGAACTAATCACCCCTAAATAATATAAATTATAATTTATTTATTTTTATCTTTTTTTATAACGTTAGAACAGTTTTCGCAGACACAAGATCGTTCAGTAAAAATTTATCGAATTTATTAAAAATGTCTGACTAATTTTAGAGTATCGCTTTCTTTTGAATTCTGATTCCCTAGAGATTACATAAGAAATGAAAGTCACGTTATTGTAATCGAGAGGCTTTTGATTTAAGTTTGTTTAATAGTGAATTCGACTTCAAAATAAATAGAATTAGATTTAAAATTTGAAGTGACTTCAGTTTAAGTGAAGTAGCTTCAAATTTATATTATGTTTGGATGAAAAATAAATTAAAATTAATTTTAAATCTACTTTAATATATTTCTGTTTAGATGAACATTAATTTAAAAACTTAGAATCTCTTGAAACCACGTTTTCGGTGATTTTAAGCTTCGCGACTTTGTAGCCGCTTAACGCTGGTGAAACGGATTCGGTTTCATTCGACGGATAAGGCCTGTTTGACATCTGAAAAACTCTTTAAACTACTTGAAACCAGATGAAACGGACTATCAAATATGGCCTTTGATTCCACATTATTTCAACAATGGATACAAGCAAAGATACTGTATTGATGCAATGTGTAAAGAGAGGTGACCTAAACGTGCGAGAATACCGGCCTCGCGGCTTTCTACCAGCGACCCAGCCGCCGCATCCCATCTTAGGGCTTATTTGATGGAAATACTGCATATAAGTCCTTCTATTTTATCTACTTCATAGATAATTCCCAACTATTTCTATTAAGTTTGTAGCTCATTCGGATGCAATACTTTCTCCATCTTTAAGGCTACTTTTTTTGTTAATGTTTTACATTTTAAGTTTTCTAATGTGTGACAACTAATTTACCGTAGGACTCGGTAATATTCTAGCTTCTATTGCTCGAGTTTTTAAATTTAATTAGATATTTTGAATTTAGCAAATTCTACGTAATTAGAGCTTTAACTAATCTCTCCATACATTATCATAGCCTATAGATTCATGTTTCAGAGTTTAGCATGTTTATATATTTAGGTCACCTCTCTTTACACATTGCATCAATATAGTATTAGAATTGATCAAGTATAATAACTATTAGAACCTTCTCTAACACCTCTTGCCGAACAGCTGCTTAAGAACAGCCACTTGCCGAACAGCTACTCAACAGCAGCCCCTTGTCGAACAGCAGCTCAACAGCAGCCCCTTGTCGAATAGCAGCTCAAAGAGATATCACAAGATCAGCGTCGTGATTTTTCCCCCGGACACTCGGGTTTTCACGTAAAAATTATCGTCTCATTTCTCTCTGTAGTGGTGCAATTTTTGCATCAACAATAACATATAGGTCTATTCGCTATCTCGCTACATCAATAACTTTATGTAATAGAACTAATTGTTTCATACAAAAATGACGAGGAACATTGTAGAATTAGTTTTTATATGTTAGTTTACAAATGTTGAATCATAATACTTATGATTTTAATTTCAGAGTTTACATATTAGTTTATAGATTTTGAATTGCTATAACTTAAGTCTTTAAATTTGGTGATCTACTATTATTTGATCTCTCTATTTTTTCATTAATATATTATATAAATAGTTCAAATTAAGTTTAAAATCATGAGTGACAAAAGACCACATAGCAATAAATTATCAATTCTAAGAATTTAAATGCTAATTCAAACTACGTGAAATAGTGTGCAAAAATCATAATGCCTTAAAGACCTATATGCAATTTACCGATAATACAAACAATGTGTACAAAAGTGATAATTTGCATTTTTGAAGGAAAATAAGTTATTTATTTATGTACCTGAAAATATTCAAATTCAAATAACACTACTATAGTGACAAGAAGATACTTGAAACACATTTTTATTTTTCGCTAAAGTCCAATTATTAATGCAAAAAATATGGCTCTTGAGAATTTATATAAGAAGCTAAACACTAAAGAAGGAGAAAAATAATTATATAGGATTGTCAAGGCAAGAGATAGAAAAATTAAAGATTTAATTGAAGTAAAATGTATTAAAGATGAAGATCAAAGAGTAACTTTTATGGAAGAAGATATCAAAAATAGATGAATGAGTTACTTTCAACAGCTTTTCAATGAAGATTGTGAAAATTCAATTGATCTTACAGAATTCAGCACCCTAAAAGAAAGTAAAAATTACTCTTACATCCGACGTATTAGTAAAGCTGAAGTCTGGAAAGCTTTAAAGAAGATGAAGCATAAAAAAACAGTAGGACCAGATAACATCCCAATTGATGTTTGACAGTGCTTAGGAGATGAAAGAATTTCTTGGCTCACTAGATTGTTTAATATAATTTTGAAGATTAAAAGAATGTCAAATGAATGAAGAAAGAGTATATTAATACCTATTTATAAGAATAAAGGCGATGTACAAAATTGTGCCAATTATAGAGGAATTAAATTAATGAGTCATACTTTAAAACTTTGGGAGAAGGTGATCGAACAAAGTTTACGCCATAATACTAAGGTATCAGAGAATCAGTTTGATTTTATGCCAGATAGATCTACTATAGAAGTCATTCATTTATTAAAAAGTTTAATGGAGAAATTTAAGGAGAGAAAGGAAAACCTATATTTAGTTTTTATTGATTTGGAAAAAGCTTATGATAAAGTCTCAAGAGAAGTACTTTGGAGAGTTTTAGAAAAGAAAGAGATTTGCACTGTTTATATTCAAATTATTAAAGACATCTATGAAGGAGTTGTTACCTCTGTTCGGACACAAGGAGGTTTGACTAAGGATTTTCCTATTACAGTTGGATTACACCAAGGCTCGACTTTAAGTCCGTATCTTTTTGCTTTGATTATGAAAATCATGACTGAACATATCCAAGATGAAGTGCCTTGGTGTATGCTCTTCGCAGATGATATTGTCTTTATTAAGAAAACTAAAAAGGGAGCTAAAGCGAAACTAGAGCTTTGGAGAAATGCTCTAAAATCTAAAGGTTTTCATCTCAGTAGATCAAAAACTGAATATATGGAGTGCACATTTAGTCAAGAAAGAAATACTTATATTGGAGATGTGATAATTGGTGATTAAATTGTCAAGAAGAGTGAGCGCTTTAGATACCTTGGATCAATTATGCAAAATGATGGCAAAATAGATAATGACGTTATTAGCAGGATTCAAGCAGGATGGGTAAAATAGAGAAATGCTTCTGGTGTGTTGTGCGATAGAAAAATCTCATCCAGAATTAAGGGTAAATTTTATAAAACTGTAGTAAGACCATCGATGATATATGATGCTGAATGCTAGTCTGCAAAGAGAAAACATACAAATAAAATAAATGTTGCAGAAATGAGGATGTTAAGGTGGATGTGTGGATATACACGAAAGGATAGAATGAGAAATGAGTATATCCGAAAGAAAATTGGTGTTGCACCAATTGAGGATAAACTTAGAGAAAGTCGGCTTAGATGGTTTGGACATCTAAATCGTAGGCCGATTGAAGCTCCAGTTAGAAAAATTGAGTTATTGGATTTTGCTCATGTACAAAAAGGAAGAGGGAGACCAAAGAAGACATGGCAAGAAACTATAAGAAGTGATCTTAGTTACTTAAACTTAGATAAGAATTTAGTAACTGATAGAGCGCAATGAAAACAAAGGATTCATGTAACCGACCCCACCTAGCGGGATTAAGGCTTGGTTGTTGTTATTGTTGTTGTTGTTGCTAAAGTCCAATCATCAAGCTTGAATCAACACTCGAAACGCTACTGTAACTCGAATAGTTTTAAGTCGACTCAAACCAAACTGGGCTGGAACACGAGAAGCTGTGACTCGAAACAGCTCAACTCACTTGAACTCGAACCGGACTCGTTAACAGCCCTGTGTGGGCCTAGTTTAGGCCCAGCAAATAAAAGGCCCAAAACGCCAGGAGGCCCTGGATATGCTTCTCATGGTGGCGCTAGACGGCTCAGAAGAACACTACCTTGCTCTTCTTTCTTGAATCCCCAAGCCCTGCCGTTTCTTGGATCCGGCTCCGACGAGGAACCGGCGGCGGCCGCCGGAATCACCGGCGGAAGGGACATACGGGCGCGCCTTCTCCGGCGGCATCCATCTACATGGACTCCCAGCTCGTGGAGATCAACCTGATCTCCGCCCAGGGCCTCAAGGCCCCGCCAGGCCACCGCCAGACCAAGGCCTACGCCGTTGCCTGGATCGATCCCGCCGCCAAGCTCCGCACCTCCGTCGACCGTGAAGGCGGCGAGAACCCTAGCTGGAACGAGAAGTTCGTCTTCCGCGTCCCCTCTTCCCTCCTCCGCGACGATTCCAGCTCCGCCGTCTCCGTCGAGATCTACTCCGCCGGCGGTTGGTATTTACCAGATTCCCTTGTAGGCGCCGTCCGCCTTCTCCTCGCCAACCTCCGCCTTCTTGTTCTCCCACCCGACTCCCCCGCATTCGTCGCTTTGGGGATCCGCCGTCCCTCCGGCCGATTCCACGGCATCCTCAACGTGGGCGCTGCCGTCCTCTCCCGCGTCCCAATCATCGTCGCCGAGGCTCTCACCGGCACCCCCGCGGTGGGGTACCGCGACCTCATCGGCGGCGAAGGCTCGCGGCCTCGGCAGCCCCTCCGGAGATCCGCCTCTACCAAGCGAACCTCTCCGCCGTTGTCGCCTGCGGCGAAGGATCGAGCTCTGAAAGAGATTAATAATAAGGAATTTAATGGGGACTTCGGCGAAGTGCGAGAGACGAAGGGCGACGAAAGCGACTGCAACGGCGCCGGCGACGGCGGATTGGCGGCGCTCTGCGGGCTGGGCTTTACGAGAAAGATCCACGCCAGCCCATCGGACCAAAACTTTCAGATCTCGTAGTCACACGAGAAGAAGCGGCGCTGATGAATGATGGACGGTCAGGATTTCATCTTCCTCATCCGCGTCTTCTTGATGTGGGTGAACTTCAAAATGTGTTTTTTTTTTTTTTTTTGAAAAAATTTCAAAAATGTTAATTGATTCTACTAATTTCTTTGAATTGCTGCATTTCTCAAACGCTAAACTAAAGTTTGCGAAAAATTATGTTCATAAATATGTTTGAGAAATTTTCTATATTGATATGTTATAATACTTTATATTATATCAAAAAGCTAACATTAAAAATTCACATATAAAATTTAAAAATAAATTTATAATATTATATTTTAATAAATTTCATATGTATAGTGGATGATTTTATAGAAACTCATAATGAGCTCAGATTAATGTGGAACAAGCTGAAATAGGTGTTAATTTTTACCTGTGAAATAGGCTCAGCACTTGGTTAAGCCAGTTAACTTGACTCGAAGATTAAAAATTGATCGAAAATTAAATTGAAGTTTAAATGAAATCGAGATTGACTTGAAATTTTTATCAATTCAATATTGATCTGTCGTAGAATTAAATAAAGGGAGCTTGAAGTTCGATCAATTAAAAAATCAAAAACTATAAATAAACAAATATAACATGCATTACTAAGTGATTGGAGAGCTAACCGAATCATCTGATCACACCGAGCGGACCGAACTCGATCATTTCATTTCGGTGCCCATGTGCAGCTTCATTGTCACTCAGTCATCAGGACAACAAAACCTACTTATATTAGAACCACGACATATAAATTTTTTTTAAAATTTTCAATCAACGTGATATTACCTCCTAACCTCAAAAACCTAAACAATATTACCAATGTCGGACATTATGCAAAAACTCATAGAAATGGTGATGGCAAGTTCAAATTGTTCAAATTCCAGTAAATATTTCACTGAACATAACTAATGTGAAAACATTACAACTAGGGAGTTGATTCAAAGATAGAACAGAAACAGTGGGAGAAATTTGAATATAAATCAGCGTTTAACAACCCAAAAATTGGAAAAAAAAATTAGCTTCTGATAGACATTATCAACCTGAATTCCCATTGAAAACAGAACATCGCAGCGTGCAATTACTGAAGGTTGCTGACAAATAATCTCCCAATCCATAAAACAAGAAGAATTCTCCGAAGAAGTGAAAAATAGTAGTACAATCTCAGCCGCTGGTCACCGCATTTTGTAGTATTGAGTTCTGGAAACTTGGCAGCGCTTGCCATCCAAGGAATATTTGAGCATTATCTCAATATCTCGAGGATTTCTCTTGTTCGGCTCCACAGACATGCTCCCCAGGAGAGCTTCACCCTCGCAGATGGTCAATACATCCTCGAGGTATAGAACTGTTTGTTTCCAGTGGGTAGCCCTTGATCTAGGCCCTGCAAAAGAATAGAGAAACGATTACGCTTCAGCAGTTATCGACAACACCTGAAGTCGTGCAAATTATCGAAATCGTGCCTGCCAATTGTTTCTAAACTAGCAAAAACACTATGCAGAACGCCTAAGGGGGAGTTGGGTTCAATGTTATTTTGATGTTATATCATATTATCTTGTTGTCAAGTCCTAACATCAAGATGTTATGTTTTGTTTTGAGTGATAACTATATAATTTTTTACAAGATTACCAACACACGTCATCAAACTAAACAATTATTTTCTCTAAATAACATGGCATAACATCAAGATAACATTGAGCCAAATGACAAAAAAAAAAAAAACAACCATCACAATGCTATCCCATATAACTGGGATAAGCCTGTCAATGATAGTAATGACGACAATGAGTAGAAGAATACCGATTGTCTAGCGGTACTCTAAACCTTACCCAAAACTGATTTATGCCGAGTGGTGCATTTTTAGAATAACATGAGGAAAACCATGATAACAACAATACTGATTATGAATTTTTTTTTTGATATAAAGGATTATGACTTTTCAAAATGCATAATTCCCGAATAACGCAATCTAATGATAATTACTGCAGAAAGATAAGAAATTGAGAAAATGAAAGATAACCTGTAGAGAAGCCCATTAGTTTGTGGCATTTAGTGAAGGAGACATCAAAATAAGCCACAAGAGCATGAATAAAATCATTGCGTTCAGCCACAAGCTTGAAAGGTACCGTGAAAGATACATCCCCCGCAGCCATCTTCGATATGTCCATGGTCTGAGAAGATGAATCTTAAGATTAATTCATTATTAATATGGCATCCAAAAGTGACAATAGTGACGCTGGTAAATAAGACAGAGGGAAGGAATGGATTTAACCTTTAATAACTGACAGTTGGTGACTATCTGATTGTGGTCGACTGTATCAACTAGAGGTTCCATCATGGCTTGCTTCTTGATGCAACTCATGTCAAAGCCATAAACGTTGTTCCAGACTGCAAGAAGTTAAAAATGTCACATGTTAAGCTTTGAGAGAAGGGGTGCACCAAATAGGAACAATTTGAAACCAACTCACACTCAATCTTGTCCTCTTTATACTCAGCATCTTCAATTGCTGTCAAGTACAATGAAACTTTGTCAGGTAGAATGATGCCACCATTTATCTGTATTTTCAAGGAAAGATCATATAAGCTACTCACAACAAAGAAATGAAGGGTTTCAAGATTTTACTTGGGAGCCATTTGGTTGTATGTTTTTATAGGAGATGATTTTCAGAAAGCAATGAATTTTAAAATACGACCTACACTTTTAAAATGAAAGTGCTTGGTTGAATGTCGTTAGCACCCCATGAAGTGACATGTATGCACTAAAAATGAAATGAGTTGAAAGCACACATAATGTATTATATCTTCAGGAGACAAATTAAATTATCAATTTTACCATACGAGACTTACCCTTAAGGTTTTAGATTTTGAGTACGAAAGCTTCTCATAGGTGTAAACCCTTATAGTTAATTATCGCTACAATTGGGAAAAAAAAATTATAGGAGTCAAATGTTAACATTTGTTTAATCAATGGCTTAAAGTTGATTTTATCATAGAATTAGTTAAGAGGCAATGGTAAATACTTATCTTATGGTTCCACTGTACTGGTATTTATCTGTAACATCTCGTGATACAATTGTAAATGTATTGTCCGTTTTAACTTTTGAGAAAGTTGTGACTTGAGTACTTGCTAGAAGCTAAAATGAATAATATCTCTACATAGATCACAGGACGTTACAATACATCATTAGAGCCAACTTCTCACAATATGATGTGGTTTGAATAATATCTTTACATAGATCACAGGACGTTACAATACATCATTAGAGCCAACTTCTCACAATATGATGTAGTTTGAAGACAAACCAGGTGAAAGTTGGTGGGCCTAAGATCCGAGACCGAAGAAGGCAAGGAGTGATCGCCAACATAATGTCCATATGATTGAATCTGAATCACCTGGACAAAAAGGTACTCCTACCAGGCTTCTAGGTGAAGAGGCACAGAAATGAATAATCTCACATTAGAAAGAGAGGTGAGTTCCTGAGTTGTATAAGGAAATAATGTGATCCAAAATAGTAGATGTGACTTTTAGGGCAAAACCGTGAGACTAATCATAAAAAACTCCGTGGTTAAGGTGCATGGGTTAGAGTAGTACTGAGACGGATGATCTTTTGAAAATTACTCAAGTCATGCAATTTTCTAAAGCCAAAGGGAACAAAAGCTACAACTGGATCACGAGAACAACATTTCCTTCTCTTCCTCCCACTTTCTTCTAGCGACTTGCCCGAGAAGATTGATGGGTTGACCATGTTCGAATGAGGGAAAAACAAGTATAAATCACCTATGTGATGTTTTTAAGTGATGGTTGATGATTTTGAAGACTTTTAACACTTCATTCCACTTAAAACAAATGAAAAGCTAGAAGATCAAGGAAGGTTTAGGCTTAATTCCAACTTGTGGTAGACAATTGAGGTACATAGGAGGCTGCGTGGTGTTGCTTTCCTTTCATCTTAAGTGTGGTTGAAGGTACCTCACACCTAAAACAATTTAGTTTCGGTCCGAATTTGCCATCGTACCTGTTTATTACCCTAGCCACGATTGAAATCATTGTATTCAAGTGATTTTGCTCCATTTCAGTAGAAACTTGTTTTCCTTGTGCTCTTGGTTTAATTTCTAACCTGCATGTAATTTGCTAGACAATCAGAGTAGAATATAGTTTTTGACTTAAATTCCTCTAAATTCAAGTATAAGAAACACTGATTTACATTTAGCTTAATTTGAAGCATGGAATCTTTAATCTGCGGCTGTGTGTTGTGTTAGAAACTTAATTTTGAGTGATTGGTTGTGCGCCAATGTTCAATTCAAAGCATTTAAGAAACCTAGTTGTGAAAACAAGAAAGTGGAAAACTAAACAATTTTGCAGAAGACCTACCAGCCAATTTCTGTTGCAACCCGAAAACCAACCAGTGCCAACACATAGCAACCAAGGAATGTAAGGACCAGCTCGACTTGATCAAATAAAAGTCGATAACCAAATAAAAAAACAATCCATACAATGACGACATTAAATTCTTATGGTTGGCTAGTTAGGCACTCCCTAAGAGTGACCAACAGACTCCAACCGCCCATTTTTGGGGGTGGGTCAGTACTAGAAAATTGATCGGTACCCAAAGCCAATTTTTATGGAATTTGAGAATGGGAGGGGGGGCTGACGGAGAGGGGGAGTCAAATCATTCTTTGCTAGAAGGCATCATGTGCAATCAGGTTATTCCTTAAAGATTGGTTAAGGGCATTGTGTTTTAGTGTCTCCCCTTAACATTTATTTATTAACTTTTGTGATCTGATGCTTCTTATAACTCATTGTCCTAATACAACTGTAATTTCCCTAGTTTTTAAATTCACCCTCTTTTTGTAAAAAAACAAAGAAAATAATACCCTTCTTCCACTTATCAAGTGCACCCTTAAACATATAATGTGGAAGAGTCTTCTAAGAATCCATACCCCAATTAACTAAAATACAAAATTTAAAACGTATGATTTTGGTCTAAACATTGAGGGAAAATGTAAATATAAATGATTAGACTACCATACAAACTGAACTGAGATTACACTTCCTGCTTTGCTTAGCCTACCAAGGGAAATCAAGAAAAAATATAGAAGGTATCTTAGCGATCAGTCTTTACAAAGAATAATAAGATGATATTTTTTATAGTAAGAAAAACAACCCTGTAATAAAAGTACATATTTACCTAACTAATTATCAAACATCCGGTCTGACATTCACTAAATATAACTGATTATATAAAACGATCTTTGCAACATGTAAAAGTTCCATAACATAAATATGTGAGGGGGAATAAAATACTAACCAGCCATTTGTCCCGTGCATACAAAACCGTATTTAACATGTTCTCAAACAAAAGGAAATAACCCATCCATTCAGAAATGATGGCATCAACATGGGCAACTGGAAGCTCAATTTCTTCAACTTTCCCCTTCAAAATTGTTATAACTGCAAAGAGAGAAGAGATTACTTGGTGCTACGTCAATATAAGATTCCGAAAATATTAAGTTAAAAGATTTGCATATTAAATCACCATCGGAAAATCCATTTGCTTGGACAATCTCTTTGGCCATGTCAGCCATGAGGGAGCATTCAACCTGTGCAAATAGACTAACTAGATTGAGCGAAACATATACATTGCTAATCATAATTGAATATATGATAAGCAGTTGAAGTGCAGGAAAATTGCATAAATACACTAATTTGATGAATAAGACATTACTTAGTAGGAGAACCTTTCTATTTTTAGTTGGCTAGGAAAGCTATTTGAGAAACAAATTCGCAACATATAAAAAGCAAAGGTGCAAAATTGGGATGGTCAGATTTGAATGCAGTTTTTCTTAGCGTATAACCATTTAAATTTGGCAACCTTCTATCTATCCTACTCCATATCCCTGCTGGAAAAGCTTAGGACAGGGACATGTCAATTATGAATCTGGTATGGGTTGGACAAAAGTTATCATGCATTCTGTAATGTAAACAACAACAAAAACAAAACCTTGATTACAAAGTAGTTTGGGTCGAAAAGATGGATTTCTCTCCTCCATTCAACCCTATGTAAAGCAATGCTCTGTGTGAGCGCAGATGATTCAAGGTCATTCAATGAAAATATCCCAAGTCATTCATGGTCTTCCCCTTCCTCTCTTTGAGGATGTGGCTTGGATACCCTTAAATTAAAAACAAAGTACTCTATAGGATGACGAAGGTCATGGCCAAATAAACTTAACATTAATCCCTCATCTTATCTTCCGTGGATGCCACGCACACCACCCATTTAATCTAACATATCTAATGCGGTCCACTACAGTATACCACTCATTAGACCTTCCATAGGTGTCATACTTACCCTCTCACTTGTACAATTATTTCTATGGTCCACACTAATGTATTGAACGCCCATATCATTAGTCATTATATGCATCCCCGCTGCACAACTCCTCTCAATATTGTCAGTATGTCACTTAACCGCCTAATGTTCAATCCTTTGTAGCATGGTTAGATAAAAATCATTTAAACTGTCCTTAACTCGATAAAGACATCTTCCTACAATATAGAATTTTTATCGCACTCGTCCACTTTAATCGTTCTGCATTGATTCTATGATTGCCATCCTATTGATAGTCTCATTACCATGGAAAATAAAATGGGTTATTTGAAGTTCTCATTGTTGAAATTATTCTCTAATTTAGTCTCATGATATTGGCACTTTTTTGCCTAAGATGACCAAAACTAAAATGTGTATAGTTTGTCTTACTTCTACTCAATTCAAGTCACTTTACTTCTAAGTTGCTCTTTTAAGATTCTAAATTTGATTAACAAAAGATATAAATCAAACTAATTTTCATATATACACCAGTAGCTAGGAAAATAAGTAGCTAGGAAAATAAGTTTAAAAAAAGAGAAAGAATGTTAGCATCATTGCTTTTTTCATAAATAATTATAACATTCTGGATAAAATTTATCTAAGAAAAAGGAACTAATGGAGGGTTTGGTTCAATATTATCTTAATGTTATGTTATATTTTTAAAGAAAATGACTGTTGGTTTGATGACATGTATAAATAATAATGTAAAATATTATAAAATTGTCACTCAACAAATAACATCTAGATATCAGAATATCTAGATAATATGACATAACATTTAAATAACATTAAAACAAATTCCCCCCAAAAAATGCTAAGAAATATTAACTTATACTACTAAGTCAAATTAAGATAGGGACCCTCCACCTGGGATTGTTATCAGACCGATTTGGAGCGAGCTGAATGCAATTCGAAATTAAAAATGTCGAGCTCGCCTCAGCTCAAAAGTGAACTTGATTTGAGACGGCTCGGCTTGAAACGATTCGATTCTGAGCCAGCTCAAATCAGGATTCGAATCGACTGAATATGCCAAAGAATATAAGAATATTATGTACCCAAGGGGATTTGATCCTTGAACCATAAGGAAAACAACCTTTTATCCTCCTCCTTTCTACCACTAGACCATCAAGCTAGCTTGAGAAATATTTCATATATATATATATATATACATATATAATTTCAAGCCAACTTAAATCATATTTCGAGTCAGCTATGGCCAACTCGAAATTAACTTCGAGACAAAAGCATTAACTCATGATTCGATTCAAAATTTCAAACCAATTTCAAGTTGATTTAAAAACCAAGCGAGTTCCAAGTTTTGAATATTTTTAACACCCCTATCTCCGCCTACTCCTATCACACACTTCTTGAAATGAAATTCTTTACTAATAACCGACTGGAGTTGGGTGTAATATTTTCCCTCATTGTTATGCCTCAAAATCCTTTCGCTAAGGTGGGCCTAACTTGAAAATTAGCTTAATACATGGCAATACAATGCATTCAAACCGTAGCACTAGCAAAGACCTATTATCAAGATATTGCATTTTATGTAAAACAGAGGTAAAGGAATTTCAGACTGTTTGAGTATGAATGATGGTCAGTGACATTCCTGAGATTGATGGATGTACAATACTGATATGAGCCCAAAAAAATAGCATGTGTTTTCTATAAAAAATAAAAAACAGTAGACTTGCCTGGAGCAAATAGAAAGTTATTCTAGTGTTGAATTAATAAAACTGGTAAAATACAAGAATGTACAAGGTAAACATAATTAAATTCTTGACCACTTATTTGAGAAAGATAAGAATTAGCATTAAGGTTAGATATTTAATTTTCATAGCTAGAATTTACAAAGATTTCATGAGTTCAGTAAAGCTTGAGCAGCATTAGAATAACAGTGTTAGCAATTAAGAATACTCCATGTCATAGAGTACAACCTATAGGTTTTCATCGTTTGTCCAGCATCCTGACTACCTCCACGTTCTAAGGATGGATTTAAAACCCCTATTTACTCTTCATTCTGGTATGGTACTGTATTTTTTCTCAAGTCTAATTTTGAATTTTATATAAATTTGACTATGATATTTGATATCTTGGCTTCTTACCTCTAGATTATGAATAGCAGTTATGTGAAAGAATTATGATGTTAGCACTGCGGTACACTAATGAATAAGAAATGGAGTGCTCCATAGAATAAGTATGACAACATATAAATGAAGTCACAATAGATGGAACAAAAGGAGGCAATTATGAAGGAACTTCAGCATTTTATTATGAGTCAAAATTCATGCCTTTTTTTTCCCTTTGCATTATACACACCAGCTGCTCAAATCATCTTATTCTCATTGTACTCCCTTCAACTGATAATAAAAGGTCTTTCCCATGCCATAGCATATCTGCTTTTCGAGAGCAGAGGAAGGATAGCCTATTGTTATTAGCCTTCCCTTCAATGAAGGGGTTGTTTTAGGGTCTGTGAAATAAAATATAACCTCCTATAATAAGATGTTTTATCAATCTTTATACTTTAATGTTAAGAAGGCATTCCTCTTGGCATTTTTATCAGTACAACTTTTCCTTTTCAGCTTTATTTGGATTCTTCTTGCTACTCAACATCTACAAAGGTAGTCTCATTCCTCCAGAAATTCTACCATTACAGTATGCTTTATGAATGAAAAGAAGCCCTCACCGCATACACATGCTTTGCTCCAGCTTTGGCACAAAAAAGAGACAAAATTCCTGTACCAGCACCCACATCAAGAACAACTTTGTTCTTGAAGATAAATGAATTTTGATAAATAACATTTTGATAGGTTTTTGTCCTGACAATATCTTTCAACATCTCCTGCATAAAATGTAGTAGATAAGGCAAGATCTTTTCAAGACACAATACTCATGAAAAGCTTATTTTTCAAGAGATAATAACACTAGATACACAAACAGTGGATCCAACTTCAACTTTACTCGAATTTGCAATAATCAAAGTTTATGATGCTAATGCAAAACTCTTCTCTGAAAAAATTCTTGAGATAAGATTAAAAAAAGGATGAAAAATGCTCAATACGTAGAAAGAAAAAGCAAACGCTAACAGATGACAACCATCATTAATAGTCAGTGAATTTAAGCCTTTCATACTTTTCAAAAAAAAAAAAAAACAGCGTTGCATAACAACAATAAGGAATGAGCAATAGGATGCCAGTAAACCCATTTAATGAAAAAAATCAAAGTTGTCAACAGAAGTTTATTTGAGGTGTGAGAAAGAAATGGGAGGTCATAATTTTTCAAGCTTTATCAGTGACAAGTTCAAATCAACTTCTAGTTTCCACATGTTGACATTAGGCCCAACAAAACCACTCAGAAAATCTGTCTTTGTCTGCACAACAGGTTCAGGCTCTCAAGCCCTCAAAAGCCACAAAACCAAAACCAAGCATCTTTTTTCTTGAAAAGTTCTTTTTTTTGCAAAAGTAAACCAAGTATCTTTTTGGCAAGTAAAAATAAGAAAGCCGAGATTGATATTTCCTGTAGCTTAAGCGATACACTTCCAAACATTTGCCATGAAAAAAACCTAAGTAGTAAAAATTGGTCGAGACTAAGATTTCCATAAGCGAAAAAGCAATAATTAATTTTAAGATAATTGGGAGTTGTGGCAACATTTACAGATTTTGAATATTAATTTTAAAGTTAAGCAATGAAGAAAGACACTAAACTTCACAACACTCCTAGTCTGCATTTTATAGTATTCACTAAAACATGGATCCTTGTGAACTAAAACACATGACCCTACCTAGGAAGATGAACCCATAGGGGCCACATAAGCTGCAATTCCCTCAAAAAATTGACTAGTGGGTCCCACTAAAAACTCACTCATATTTCTCCCCTAATCCATCGAGAGGGTTCTAGCCTCTCTCTCCGTCCCTCCCCCACTCCTTTCTCCTTCATCTTCACTCCTGCGGGAGGTGAAGACCAAGTCAAAGCTGATCTTTGTCAAAGTGATCACCAAAGGGAGGCTGACACAAGTGTGGGATTGTCGATTACAGGAATTTCCTCACACATAGTGTCCCAAAAGCCTTTTGATAAATTTCGGCTTTAAGGGGTATCTCTATCCCTCTTGCTCTAGAACAGTCTTCCACCTCAAGTACCAATCCATAAAAGATTTTTGCCATAGAATTTGAGCCAACTTTGCTAGATTATAGCTTATTTCTTAACTTTAAAATCCAATATCATGGTTTTTGAAACTCAACTCTAAACCGAGCAAGCTAATGTAGTTCAATACAAGGGTAGTTTAATACAACCTTATTTACTTTCTACCATATGCTATTTGCATCTATGTTGGTATTTTTTTCTTGGATTCTATCTAAATTGGTATTTGAACATAGGCCTTTGTGTAATCTATTCTTTGATTTAAAAAAAAGTTTAGTAATTGCATTTTGAGTAGCATCCCCATGACCCCTTTGATAAAACTAAATACTTTGGGTATCATGCACTAGTCCTTTTGAAATCTTAACAACTAGTGCATGTTTGACATGCCTTCTTATTTACTACTTAAGTCTGAACTATGCAATGAGTAATTTATACTCATCCACCTTTTCTTGATAAATTATAGCTCACGAGACAATCTGAATTATAGAACTGTCAGACTCAATTACTTGGCATAAGATGTTTACTAAATGACAAGATTTCATGCAATAATTATGGGCAAGCTTCTCTTTGTCTTTGTTGTGATGATTACAAAATCACTGTATATATTGTTGTGGAGTTATAATTGTTTAGAAATGTAGATAAATTCAGGGCTAATCTAATATGTAAGTTTGTTTACACCCGCTGTGCTAGGTTGCAGACAAATTCTATTCCAAATCCAACTGGCTGGGCGTGAAATAAGTGACATAAGCTTTATAACTTATAATATTCAATAGAAATCTGATTAGCTAGGCGTAAAAGGTCTTATAGAAATACTATTTACAAATTAACATCACATCATAAGAAATATCCAGCCAATATAAGGACTTCATGTTCACTACAACCTGAAAAGGCATACTATATTAACAGAGATGAACAAAATTCAGCAGGCCAAAAGAAATATGAAAGAAGTTCCTCATAGCTGATCAAAGGCAGTTTTCTATTTTGAAACAAATGGTATTTATCTACAATTGGTTAGAAGCATAAAGAATTTTGATCCTGTAGCTCTTAGATTATCAAGTAAATGGAATCCAAATAAGTAATCTCATGGTGAATTTCTGAACAACTATGCAGACCATCTCAAGGATCAATCACGAATTGCTTTTAAATGTGATCCATACTTACTTCATGAATTCCTGCAACAAGATAAATGAGGAAACAGTCAGCTCCACAAATACTAAGCATTTGACCATAAATTACATTTTTATCAAATAAAGAATCTCATGTCAAGTAGAATAGCGAAACATGAAGATATCTGAAATGATCAAATATATATGAAGTATAAGAAGAGAATATGCATATAGCACTTAAAATCCTGGAAGAAAATTTGCCTCTTAAAGATGATGTCAACTATGATGCCTATTTAAACGACATAAAACATATTTAAGTTGGAAAGGAGCACTGAACGGAGGGTAAGAAAATAAAGAAGCATATTTGCATTATATGGAAAAATACTCAGAATGCAATAATTAAACATGAATGTAACAATGTGAATATACAATCTAAAGCTCAAAAAATTAAAGATACTTATAATAAGGGTGCGTTTGGATAGGGGGTAGGATAAGCTAACCCGGGTTAGCTTATCCTCATTAATAACTTATCCCAGCTGGGATAAGTTATTAATTGCAGAATGACGTTTGGCTGCTAACCCGGGTTAACCTAGGATAACTTTGAATTCTGTTTGGCAAAAAAATAAGTTAACCCAGGATAGTAAATAAAAAAGATGAAATAGAAAGGAAACAGTTACTAATTCATTCAACATAAAAATAATCCAGTCATCATAAATAATAATAAACATGAAATTGCATATATTCCTCAAGAACAAGATCCAGTGAACACGGGCTGAAGTAAACCTGGTTCATTTATCTTGCATGAAAATGATGGTCAGCAGATTAACAGGGCTAAAACCTATAGAGAGCGGAATTTCAAAAATAAAAAACTATAGCGAGCTATGATTAAAGAACAGCCATCCAAAAAAAATTTTGAATACAAAAATTGAAAAATCTGGTTAGCTTAATGCTAATTCAATTCCGACCAAACAATATATATCGTGAATTCATGTTAATTGATGCTAAGACAGATAAGAGCCATCAAGCTCAATAATTATGCTCATATGCTGTCAAATTCCAGGAAATGTATAATAGGTTTGAATGAAAAGGATACATAATCAAAGGGAGTATTCATAAGTAAAAAAAAGTAGGAAACAAAGGATAATGAAGAACTTCACGATTGCAAAAAGCAGAAAGCAAAGGAAGAATCCAAATCTCACTCAAAAAATCCTGGGATCATAACCCAGCTCATTTGAACAAAAAAGAAACCATTATGGAAAGGAGCTAAAGAATCGACATTCAGGAAACAAGTTCGAGAATCTCCTCTACAGAATAAATCCAACAAAGAAATCATTCTCATAGCTACAATCACTAACATGAACTTAAACATGCTAGAACAACAAACTGTATATCTCAACAAGACACAAATAATCAGCTTCTTAAACCCAGAAAAACTCTGTGCTTGAAAAACATCGTCCGTCACATCGAAATTCATTGAAAAGTTGCGCTTATTGAAATCCCCTGCAAAATATCGAAGCACCGGCAAAAAATAACCGATAATTCAATAACCAAAAAAATACCCCTCTTCCCACTCCTGATTCCTCGCACGGGACCTGATCCCTTGCATATTATATCGAATTAAGAAACTTCAGGTGCTGCCCTAAATTCTTTAAGAGCACAGCACAACACCAAATCAAAGAAGAAGACCACTGAAGAAATGTTTACTTAAGACAGTGTTGGGCTCAGAAATTTCTACATCAGCTAAGGTAACTTGGATCGGCAAAAAGGTAAACATTTTGATGTTTACCTCTCCACCTGGATACCAAGGATAACATACACATGACATGAAATCACTTTGACATGAATCAGACCTCTAAATTTTACTTTCTTTTGATCAGAAAATTCATCACAGCCCATATTTCGAAAGTGGCATAAGAACAAGTGTAATATCTGAGCAATCAAGTATTGTATCTGTTCATATACGAATTATATCTTAACTGTAGCAGAACATAAAAATTAAATGGGAATAAAGGAAAAGTATACTTACTAGAAAGCCGCTAGAGCAAAGCAAGTAGAAAAGAAGGCTGAAACTTGGAAGCAAAGGTGAGGTAACCATCCAATTTCAGCAATAAATAGGAAACCAAGGGCAGAACAGGCCAAAAAAACAGCCAAAGGATGATGAACATAATTTGGAACAACATAGTGGAGGTAAGAGCTCTATTGTTAAACAANAAAAAAAAAAATTGGTCAACTTCACAGGAATTGCAGCTGGTATGAAGTAAAAAAAAATGTTGGAATGTATAGCATGAAATGCAGGCATGACACAGAGACAAAAAAAAAATAAGGAGGTAAAACAGCAGAAAATGAAGAATGACAGACAGCACAGCACCAAGATAAGGAGCATGGAATGACTCTGCAGCAGGTTAGATTCACAAAAAAAAAAAAAAATAGGGCACAGACGCGCTCCAGGCACAAAACGGGAAAACCAGAAAACCAAAAACAGCAAGAATCAAGAAGATCTGAGAGTAGAGAAGGCAAATCTGCCATTTACCTGAACAAAAACAAGTACAACCAAAAAAACTCGCCTCAGCCAAGCCAAAAGGTCGTCGCTGCCGGAGAGGCACCGCGCCGGCCTGCGTATCAGAGCAGAACTTCTCCGCCATCGCCGCGCCTGGAGCGATGCCATCATCCGGCAGCTAGGTCGCGCGAAAAAATCCAACCGCTCGCGCAGGAATCGCGCGCGACAGTGAGCGATTCCGCCGTCTCCGCCCTTAACCCCGAATCTTTGCGGGGATAACTAACACCGGGGTTAGGCGGGGTAAGGGGAGGGCGCGGGGTTTGTTAACCCAGGGATAAGGGTTACGCGTTATAACGCGTTTGGTGGGTTAGCTGGGTTAACTTGAGTTAACCCAGCTAACCCACCTATCCAAACGGCCCCTAAGAATTTTTTTGGAATCATAAGCAACAAAAAGAGTAAGCAAAATGACAAGTAACTTGCAACAGCAACCTTTAATCATCAGGACACTGAAGGTTGCGGATGAGGTTTCGAAGAGATTATAGCCATATAAAACCAAAGTTAAAGTCTAGAACTTTTTAAAAAGTCGCTGCAGTCAGAATTATCCAAAAAATTAGCCAACTTTGGCATCCACGGGTAAGACGCTTGGATTTAAAGCGCACCAAAACGGTGCTAGGGGCGGTATTAAAGTTTTAAGCAGAGATTAAAAATTTAAAAATTTGCTTAAGCTATTTCCAAACGCGGGAAGCTGTACCGAAGTGCGAGTAGGAGTCGAAGTAGTAGTCGGCGCTCGTCTTATCGCTGCCAACCAGGGCTTCGGCCTCCGGCGAGTCCTCGAGGTTGGAGCTCTCAGCCCTCTCCTCCGTGATCGTCGCATCCTCATCGTCCAAGCCGACGGCATCCGTGGTCATCTTGGCACTAGTGATAAAATAGCCATTGGTCGAGCCGCTCTTTTCGCTGCATAGCGCGTGGGATCGGTTTCCGCCCTTCCTCTTGCCCATCACGAGGACGAGAAGAAAAAAGGTACAAAATTAGGGTTTTGGGAGGCCCCGATTCCGGCTTCCAACCTCCGCTTCTAATATTTCTAACCCGACATAGCTCAAGTGGCTAACGTCACGTGCGGTGCACGTGTGAAACCCTCCATGCTACCAATTATACCTGGGCAATGGGCGGGCCGGTGTTCCGATTTTGATTAAGGTCCTGTTTGACGTAAGGATCAAAATAGGATTAAAATAGGATCAAATTGGTACTAGTTTAAAAATAATAATAATAATAATAATAAATAATTTTTTTATACCATTATACACAAATTTAATATAAAAAAATATTATTTTACTTTACATACTCAACAATTTAAAATAAAAATATCAATT
>JAEMOT010002708.1:286091-397365 GCA_019297695.1 Apostasia ramifera | reverse complement strand
AATATATATATTATATAATATATATATATATATATATATTATAAACCGAGCCGATCTCGAGCTGGATCGGTCTAGCTTTCCCGGCTCGAGATCTGCTAAAAAAAAATGAGATTTAATTCATTTTCGAGCCGGCTCGAAAATGAATTCCAATCGGCTCGAAGTCGATTGGAATCGATTCGAGCCGGCTCGAAGTCGAACACAATCAAGCTCGAGCTATTTTTAAGTCGATCAAAATGTGATCAATCTGATTTCTGACTCGACTCAAAATCGGATCGCTAACAGCCCTAGTTTTGGTATGGGGCGGGCTTAACTGGACTTTGAGTAAATCAAATCGGGCTCAGGTCGAGCATAACCCGGCTTACGGGCCTACATTTAAACTCTCCCAATGTGCGGGCCGAGTTGCTCACGAGCCCAAAAGGCCTGAAATTTATATCCAAACATAAATTTTATTTTAGGCATTCTAGCATGCTATATTGCTATCTACGTTTTCCATAATTACATATTAGTATAATTATATAATATGTAATTACTACAATCCTATAATATTATACTTAGGACATTAATTTAAAATAGTTAAATAAATTTGTGAATAGTGATGTCTAATAGATATTAAATTAGTATATTAGAATATTTAATGGTAAAAATTTAAACTATATTCAGATCATTTACAAGTTTTCGTCTACCTCCAAGCATTTACAATTTCAAATCTTTACTCTCTGTTAGAAGATAGCTGTTTCTAGTTTCATTGGTCACTCAAGGGTCTGTTTGTTTGTAAGGTTTAATTTAACATGGTTAAAATTAAATTTGGATTTAGATATTTTGTTTGAAAATTGTGAATGATATGAAATAAAGTTAGTCATTATGTTGAAATATATGAGGGATGTGACATAAATTAGTTACTATTTTAGTAATGTGTGTAGGATATGAAATAAAGTTAATTTTTAATATTAAATTTTATATGTGATGTGATATATCAGTTTAAAATTAAATTAAGTTAATTTTTATCTGCCAAACAAATAAGGCTCAATTGTGAAGATTAAAAATGTGGCACATCAGACTAAAAAAAAATTTCATGAGTTTGACTTGGATTTGGATTCTCAGATGTTAATGTGTCCTAGTGGTAGAACGCATAGCATCTCGGTAACTTCAATAATAGAAGTGATTTAAGAGGTGTTTGGTTCAATGTTATTTTGATATTATGTTATATTATCTAGAAAAAATAATTATTTACTTTAATAATATTTATAAATAATCTTCTATAAAATTATAAAATTATTAGTTAAAAGATGACAATGTATATGTCATGATATCTAAATTATATAATATAACATCAAGATAACAACGAACTAAACTCCCTCTTAGTAAAATGTGGATGTAATAGAGAATACGTCATCTGTACAATTTGGCGAGGAGCGAATGTTGGAAGACATTTTTACAGATGCCCGCGTTTAATTCTCTAAAAAAATTGTGATTTCTTTCGATGGATTAAATATCCCATACTTGCACTAGAGGAGATTACTAAAATGGAATGTCTATTCATCTAGAATTTGAGTAGGACTTCGGGCAGATTTAAATAACTCAATTTTCTCAAATTTTATTGGTTTTATTGGGGATTTATAATCTTTGACGAACTTTTGTAATGCGTTTATCTTTCTTAATAAAATATTACTGTGGTTCGATAACTTAAATTGTAATCTATACATTGCTTGGATGCCGTGTTTATATACATTACGTATAAATACTATATTTAATCAGAAGCTTATGATGAGAACAAAAATTTGAAGATCAAAATATAACAACGTAGAATTGATTCAAGAAACTGACTTATAGTGTATTTATTTGGATAGAATGACTATTTTTTTTCACCTTTTATTTCTTATGAAATAATTATTTCACATTTATTTTAGTGAAATAATTATTTTATAAAAATTTTTATTTCATATTTTATTAATAATTATTTCTTCCCTTTACTTAAGAAATAGCTATTTCTTAATTTTTTTTTTACTGACTAAAAATATTATTTCAAAATTATTCTTATTTATATATATATATAAATTATACACAAATATATACATATACACATACACAAAGATATTTATATATACATATTCTTATACAAATACTTTGTGTATATAAATACTTATATAAATTATATTCAGCTAATTATTTACGTAGAATTAAATTTAATAATAATAAATAATATATTCAAGAGTATTTTAGTATTTTTTTTTCCTATTACTTCTTATTTTATATTCTATTCTATCAAAAATAAACATTCAACAGTTTTATTTCAATCTTATTCCATTCCATTAAAGCAAACGTATCGTTAATGTCAAGCAGAACTGATCAAAACGGAGTAAAACTTAACATGATTTTTAGACAAAAACCAATAAACAAGAATCGAAGATCAGTTGGACTGATTAAAAACATTTCATTTGGATTACAGTTACACATTAATAGCAGATGATCAGGAGGTCAACCAAGAAACAAAAACCACAGTTCATGTGAACAGATCAAAACATTTCAACAAAACTTTGTATCAGAGTTCAGTTAATCAAAATTGATCCAAGCTTAAAAGCAGTGCAGATTCTATTACCAAAAATTTATATTTTTTAATAAAAAATCAAATATTATAATATCACATTATACTGAAATTGTCGGATAATTTGGGACTGAAACTAATATCGAAACCGAGTTTGAAAACTTTGATGCTACCCAAACATGAATATTTATGATTTATACAATTCTTAAGCAATTACGTACATAACAAAAACATGAACACTTTAAGTAAATTGCATCTGCGTCCATGAGATTGAAAAGACATTACAAATTAGTTCTAACTTTAAAAAATCTTAATTTTAAATTTTGGGCTTGTAAAAACACTATAATTTTAATCCCTATTTCATAATCGCTAGTTTTTTCTAAAACAAAAAGTAAAATTTGACCAACATAAACCGTTTATAAACTTTAAAAGATTACGTAATTCCTAATAGTCAAACAGACAATATCTTTATATTTGAATTACGAGATATTACAACTAGCCCCTGAATATGTAGTTGAGGATCTGCAAGTGGTTGATGTTGAAGGAGAGCAGAGTTGGTTTTCCTGAAGGTGCTCATGGTATGGGTCATTAGCACCAATGTTTAGGTTATGCTTCACAATTGATGGTTGATGGTGGGAGTGGAACTGGAATGGCCAAGATCAGCAGTGGAAAGATTTGGGGTTGAAAATGTTATTTACAAATGTAGAAGTAGATTTTTGAATTTGAATCACATATACTTGGACATAATCAATAGACTTTGAAATATATTAAATTCTTATGTTCCCCAACAAAATATCTTACCAATAATCAGAGCAAAAGATCACATAAAATACCATGATGGTTTCATAAGTCCATACATTTCATGCAGACTACATATTACTCGAAAAAATATACTAGAAAATGTGGAGACGCCTACTTCCTTACACGAATGGAGCTACTATGGCCAACAAGACTGATTGCAGCATCAAGTAGATAACCACAAAGTAATGCAACACCAACATTATTGTTGACGTCTAAATCGACATCACTAATGCTCGAATTAGACGCTAAACAATCAAAATCTTTGGATGTATGCCTTTGTTCACATGCAATATATTCGTCATAGCGCATATTTGCCTCCTCTAATGTCTCCACATAAAAGTAAACTGTAAACTGCACACCAAGGTAATGATGCACTTGAGGATGATAAACCTTCCATCGGTCATAAACACCAGGTTGTATCCAACTAGAACCGCATACAACATCTTCAAACCTACACATTAAAAAAAATTTACTATTTAAGATTAGCGCATAGAAAAATATTTCTAAATAAACATATATATTACCACAGAATAAAATGCAATGCGTAGCATTAAAAGTGTGAAAGAATAAAGAAAAAATGAGTAATAAATATATTTTGTCATAACTAAATATACAAAAGAAAATTAAGAGGCTAAAGACTCGTAATTCGAGAGTGTTACTCAGTTTATTTGCAATGTCCTATTGTATTCTTTTACCATTACGAAAATATCTAAGTTTCCATGATTGAAACTCTTCTTCTCATGGTTTATCTGAATTCTCACTTTCATCTTCTTCATCATTAATTTCATTGAAAACATCCTCTTCAATTTCTTGCTGCTGCACTGTAAAACTATGCAAAATACAATATATAATGACTATTTTAACTTGCATTCTAAAAGGGTAAAGAAGCATTGTCTTGCATACTTTGAATCTTTTCCTCAGCAATCCAAATGTTCTCTCAACATAATTCTGAAGGTGGACACGTTTATAATTGTATAACTTCTTTGGCCCATTGTATGTTTCCTGTGCCTGTCTCTTAAAGGAACCAATGTAATAGCGAACTCTACAAAAATAAGCAATAAATTTTGAGGAGTTTGCTTACCTTGTCTCAACCAAATAGTGTTTATCTGCCAGCAATGAAAGACTATATGCTCAAATTGAGGGAATAGCTTTTAAGGAAGATTTACGAATATTTCTAACAAAATCTATATACCTTTGGGTACTAAAAAACTTGTGTCATCAAGAGCCCAGCATAACAATCATTTCTGATGCAAAACCTCCCTATCTGGCCACGACAAGCAGGAAACAATAATCAAAACCAATAACCACTATTATATTCTAGTTGATCACTCCTTTTCAATTTCTGTATGCATCTTGATTGTCTTTGCTCACATTTGCCGGTATGGGTGTTCCATCAATCACACCAAGAGCATTTTAATTATGAAGATTTTCGTGTAAGTAGCAACTACTGAATAGTGATGCATCATAAGAAACATTGTCGGACCACATAGCTTGAAGTAAGAGAAGAAACGGTTATCATTCCTGATTATAGGATCCACCTTTACTCTAACAATTGGAGTACATATATATTCCCTTTTGAGAGAGAATATTGCATCCAATATATAGGTGAAGTATTTACTAACAGTTTTTAATGAATGTTGGAAAACTTCAATAGTATTTTAATAGGATTGTGAATGCATTAGAATTTGAAACATTTCAACTTGTTCGATTGCCAGCATGTTGCAGTTGTCTGCCATAACTCCCATATTTGTCAGGAGTTTGCAAAACTTAAAAAATCTAATTGAAGTCACCAAAACACGCGAAACACATTTATGAACCTTTCTGGATGACCTAACAACAAGTCGTGAATTGACCAGTGAAGGACCGAGTGTACAATGGCATTCTAGTTGGAGATTTTTGCAGCGGTGTTTGCACACGATGAATGAGAATATTTCCGAACATGATCTTCATCTCATCTTCAGAGGAGCTCGTGTTATCTATGCCACATATATAAACCTACATAATTCAATATACACCATTTGAGAATTAAAACCATTTACTTATTAGTTTATTCAATGTATTTTGCTTGGTTAACATACAAACAATCTACCTCTAAATAAAATTATAAAGATATTTTCAATTTTATCCTCAAATAACCTATCTCTAAATGTAAACCTTCCAACCCATGATCATGGGGCTACAAACCTTCTCTGTTAATTGACTGATATTGGTTAAGTACTAGCACGGCTCCTATAAATTATATTTGAAATAAATAAATTATATTTAAATAGAATTATAGTATACTATAAATTTATTAATTTTTTATTTATCAAATGATCAACTCAAAATTAGTCAAAATTTTAAAGCATCAATCATTCTGATATGATCCAACGATGCTTTAGAGTAATTTCATTTTCAAATTTGTGTATGACAATTTAGATTTATATAATGACAGTTTAGAATTGTAAGACAAATCTCATATTAATTAATTTGCCACTTTATATTGCAATACAATTGTAAACCAATTCCTATACAAACTTCAAATCATAATATATCATATATAAGAATTTCACATATGATAATACAAACGTAAGAATTTCAACAATAAATAGTACAATTATACAACTAAGAAATTTTTTAAATTACACTATCAATTTCACTTTTTTTTGATACATAGTATTTGACTAAAAACAATAATTGTAGCACCACTTATCCTCAAGCGCAGTTGACCCATGAATTGCCGTCAAACTTGTGAAGGTTTTCGATTGACTGTGCACAAAATGTACAGCTATGCCCAATGTATATAGGAATTTTGCTTCTTATAAGTAGATCTAGAGTTGGGATAGCTGCCACTTTATTGGTGAAAGTTTCCAAATAATTTATTATTAAATAATGCATTAATTATTTATTAAATAATAAAATAATAAATTTTTGAGCTGACTTGAAATAAATGGAGCTAAATTGAATGATGATTGTTGGGTCTTGTTGGTTTGAAATTGAAGCTCACTGAGGTTTGATTCTAGGGATAGCATTGGGTCTTTTCACATTTTTTCACTATTACTCATACTCGTTTCTGCCTCACCCTGCCCCGTTTATTTTAAAACTAGTACTCGCTCCACCGCGCTTCGCCTCACTTCATTTGTATAACTCATGCCCACTTTATTTCTATAACCTATGCCCACTTAATTTCTACAACCCGTGTCCGCTCCATTATGCACCGCTCCGCCTCACTACAAATTTATTATTTATGATTTGTTTTAAATAAAAATAAAGAGATAATACTTAATTAAATTTGTTAAATTTTAAGATTATGTAATAATATTTAATTACTAGCGGGTTACGGATTGGGGCGGATATAATTTAGTCATACGCGAATACTCCCCATTTCATAACCGACTAGGATGGGTCGCAAGTCGTAGGTATAACTGTATGACCCGTACCCATCTTATTTGGAGCGGGTCGAGGCAGGTTAAATAGTTATGGGTATAAATTGGCACCACTATTTGATTCAATTTTGAGTTGTCTTCATAAAAAAAAAAGAGTTTTGTCATGGGCAAATTTTTAATTTTTTTAAAATTTTGATTTCAGTACGTATTTTTTGATCATTTCCAATAATTTATATTTTTCAAAAAAATAAAAAAGGAGAAAAATTAATTTTTAAATTTCATTAAATTTTAAAGTAGTAAAAATAGCGTAGTGTAATAATTTCCATCATTAGTCTCACAGTTTTACCCAAAATGTGCTTTTACTATATGGAATTCTCCTCTCTTTTCAATGTGAAACGATTCATTCCTATGCCCAGCTCACCTCACATGTAATGAAGTCAAATTCTTTTTTGTGAGGTCAAATTTGTAAGCCACTTTGACATTCCAATGAAACGAGTCTGTGACAACAACACAACCTGTGCTCCATATATGGGATTAACCTCTAGTTGGCCCCAATACGACACCCCCAACCACACTTACAATAAAGATTTAGGGACTCTACACAACTCTTGCTGCGACTATAGGTCAAACATCGCACTCATTTGTCTAGAGTAGAAAGGTAGCCATATTTGTAGAACTTTTACACTCCTCTAGGGTCGAATGGTGAGGACCTATGAACTCTGAAACACTCAACAATGGCAGAACCTAAACAACTAGAATAAGCAACTTGAACTAGACCTGCTCAAAGAACTAAGAGAGGTAATGGCACCCAAACAAATAGAAAACAAACTAAATCATAAAGTACTACAACAAAGGCATCCACAAAGGCATTTTTGACAAGGCTAACTCATCCTAAAAAATCCCCTAAATTAAAAATATTACCTGATTAGAATAAACCTAATAACAAAAGAATAGTTAGAAATAAAGCACATCTAGTAGCTAAATGATACAACTAAGTCAAAGGGAGCGAATTTGATGAAACCTTTGCTCTCGTGGTTCAACTAGATGCTATAAGACTACTTCTAGCCCATTAATGCAATAAGACTACTTCTAGCTTTTCAAGTGATTTGGGGAAAATTACCCTTTGCAGTCAGAATTCACTTTATGATCCTACAGATAGCCACATCAACCGAAATTAAGCTTTTTTAATCTTTACACCTAACCTTTGACCATATTTATACACTCATCAAAAATAATATTTTTTGGTTGCCCAAAAACTTTTTTTGGAAGAACCAAAATGCCCTTCTACCATCTATAAATAGTCCCCTTCATGAAGGTTTTCTTCTTTCTCGGAAGACCTTAGCTAACTTCTTCTACAAGTGCTTAAGTCTTCAATCTCTCTTCTCCACTTTGCTCAAAAGCATGAAAGCTCCCTTCCTAATCTTCAAAGGCCTTTCCTCAACCCAAAGAGCTTCTATAGCATGAGGGTTCTTAAGTTTTTTAAAGGTTTCATCTCCACATAAGATTAAGTCATATTTTTGCATTTTATCTTGTTCTTTTTCTTCTAAGTGAAAGTTCCCCTTCTTTGTTAAGTTTTCAAAGTATTCATCTACACTTGGAGAAAGGATACTCTTGATTTCAATTTGCTTCGAGTTATTTTTACGCATTGTATTTCTCATATTTCTTCTTAAAGAAGGGAACAAGAAAGGAAAGCCTTGGGGCAGGGTTGTGCATGCTTTGTAAATCTTATTGTAAAATCATCAAATCTAGTGGACCACTTCCTCATTTCATTTTTACTTGAATTTTTTCTCTTGTCATGAAGAGGTTAGAACCTAAGCTCATGGGTTTGGATCTTAAGCCCACGAAAAAGATCCAACAAGGGTTTGAATAATGAGCCTGATAAAAAGACTAGGTTTGGGTTTGAGCCCTCAGCCCCTACAAAAGGGCTTAAGCCTCCTCCTCATAGTTTCTAGACTTAAAGCTTGGCTCGTAGCAAGCTTAGAGTGGAATCCTAAAGGAGGACGTAGTGGGGTGGACTAGGTGCATTAAAAGATGAAACCACTATATATCATGCCACATTAGTGCATTGCTGCTTTTTTTTATTATTTATTTGCTCGCACTTATATTCTCTCAAGTTTTCTGACTCTTTCATCACACTATATTCATCCTCTATTCTGACAAACTTAACTGTTTGGGTTTATACCAGAAAAAATTCACAAAAACTCTAATTTTTTAACCTCTCGAGTTTTCAGACGCTTTGGAGCTCTGAGAATTTCACTTCTCCCAATTGGCTTACATTCAATAAAGGACTGTTTAAACAAAACATGTATAAGAGTTTTTTTCTAATTAAAAATTAAAAATTTTTATTTAAAACTATCCTTGGTTGAATGTGGTGGATTGAGGCAATTGAAAGGGTTTTTTACTAGAATCCCACAACAAAATGACATCACCTTATAGGATTATAGCAATAGATGCCATAGTCCACGGTGAAAGAATGTTTTTCTTCCTTTCATCCGGCTAACTCGTCTTGACACAGGAAGCTCATGTATGATTCCCAAGATGTTGAGTCTAATAGTTCATCAATTCTAGGGAGAGTATAAGAGTTTTGAGAAAGGCTACTAAGGTCAAACAAGTAAACTCCACATCTTGGGAATCAAATTGTATAAGAATTATAGCATATCTAACCATCACATATAATGTATGTTCTATTCTTCAGCCTGCTGGAATGAGTGGCTGTTTAATCCATCAGACAGTCTGTAAGTCCTTCAGTCTAGCTCCTAAAATCCCTACCCAATGCATTTGATGCGTGGTCCAATCCATGTTTTTCTGCAACTTGTATATGGTCCCATATAAAATAATGCAAACACGGTAAAATAATACTCTTGGTCATGCTCAAATGATCCATCTGAAGTCGTACCACAAAATGTGCACGACTTTTGATGCACCTGCATTATACTCCCTGGCATTGAAGAACTATTATCGGTCGAGTAGAACCTAAAGTATCTAATAGAAGCTATGAGCACTATTGCAATGATGGATCAAAGTACAAGATCAAACAAACACATCCTCCCAATCTCATATATATGCACCATATGCGCGTGATTGGGATCAAAAAATTCATGCTAGCATGTCTGCCCGTGCCTAATAATTTTTCTTAATTTGATCTAATATTTTTTCTTAATTTCTTAAAATAAATAAGTAAAATGTGAGACATTAAACAAGAGAGGTTACAACATGATCTTAAGTAAAGCTTAAAAAAATATAAGAGAGGTAATATTCCTCATTCATTTTTCGTTAGGAAATATATAAGGTGTCTAGCCAGTCAAACTATAAAGAATGCAACGAAAGCAACTATGAGATCTCAAACCAGTGGAGCAAACTTGAATATATTTGATCTTGCAGAATGGAACAACACCTTCATTTTGGATTCACAGCCTCCATGTCTTTATTGTCAATATGCGACCAATATTCCTTTACAAGTTCCCCAAAAAGAGACCCCTCAGTTTTTGTTAGTTTGATTGGACAATCATACTCCGCTAATTTACCTGGAACAAAACAATTTGCATCAAACGAATTCTATAGGTTTTTAAATAAGAACAAAGTTCACATAATTAGATATTTAAGATAGGTGAAACTTGTAATAAAGAAGCTCAGAGATGAATGTGTACCATAGTAAGAAGATGAGAAACTGACAGCTGCAACCATACAAAATTAGTCTTCCAAGAAAATGCAAATACATTACCGACATAATGAGATGAATAGTGCTGAGAGGAAGTACCAAAAAACCAATTTGAGTGTAGCAGATATCATAGTGGATGTTACTAAATGAATGTGACTAAATACTTTACTGCTAAGAAAATAAAAATGTAGAAGAACGAATAAGGTTACAGAATAAATTATGATGGATAGGGAAATTACCTAAAAAAGAGAGGTGGAACATACATAAGAAGACAGGAATGTAAGTTAAGAAACAAAGACAGTATTGAAGCCAAAATGTACAAAAATATGTAGAAGAATAAATAAAGAAAGGTTATACAAAGTAACTTCCGATATATGCATACAAAAGAGGGGTACAACATACACAAGAAGACAAATATAATCTTACAAAACAAAAGGTGAACTAGAATGTTTCGTATCTATTGATAGCTCTAAACAAACTGACAGACTTGAAGCAAATCTTGAAGCCAAACTACATAAGGAATGAAGAGTACGTTTAAACAAACAAAAATTTTAAAGACTGATTATGCTGATAAACAGTACATAAATTGGTCTTATGACACCTAGAAGAAATTTGAACAAAAGTATAAAGAGTCGAAGTGATTGAACACATTACATAATGAGATGTGATAGTCTTAAACGTAGAAAGAAGAACTACCAAGGATAAAGGGGAAAAAAAAAACGAACTACCAAGGATAAAGGAAACTTTTGTCGATAAAACCTTAAAGGGAGTAGTTTATTAAAAGTTAAGTGACCTTTATATTTGTGCAATGTAGAATAAAATAACTTACCATCACTAATCGCTAGCACTTTAGTGCAGTCCATAATTGTTGGAATTCTATGCGCAACTGTTACAACAGTACAATCTGCAAACTCCGTTCTGATTGTCTTTTGAAGAATAGCATCAGTAGCATTGTCAATTGATGCTGTAGCTTCATCAAGAACCAATATACGACTTCTCCTTAAAAGGGCACGACCCAAACAAAATAATTGCCTCTGCCCCATGCTCCAGTTAAATCCATCTTCAACCACTATTAATAAAGTTTCTAGATTAAATTTCTAGTAAACTAAGAATAATAGTACTGTATAAGTAAATTTAAAAGTGAAATAACTAAGCAAACGAGAATACATATTGGAGGTTCTTACCTAAAGAATCCAGACCCTGCTCTTTTTCTTGAACTACTTCCCGGAGCTGGCATTTTTCAAGGACCTTCAGGACAAGGAACTTCAATAAGTGGCAACAAAGATAATTGCATCAATTCCTACATAATATTAACTACTATAGGAAGGCCCTAGATTAGGATGATTAACTAGAAGCTTTCATTTTCAAATAGCCATAAAAGATCAAATATAGTAGGCTACTACAAAAGGATTGAAGAAACTGACATTAGTCTGGTCCATTATGTTTCCAGGAGTATAATTCTTACTATAAACTATGGGATCATTTGGTTTCAATATCTCTACATGCATGACAAGAAGCAAATATCTCTAAAAGGACACCAGCTATGATCCTGAGGCTGATGCACCTTTAAAAACTCCTATCATGGTAAATGATGTGCATACTAAAGACCTGTTCATTTACAAGCTTCTTACAGAAACAAACCATTTTCTCTGAAGGCAAAAGGTCTTTTTTTGTTTGTCAAAATTTAGAGACTCTGAAAAGGCATACAAGAAAACTTATTTACAGCACCGTTTTGTTCACAAAATCTATTTCCTAATAGATATAAGGAAAAGAATGAGAGCATTACTCCTATTGTGGGATCCCTCCATATGAGAGAGCAAGTCATTTCAGCAAGTTAAAGACCAATCAAGACATGAGGTCTATGGCCACATACGTGGTTCAAAAAAACCTCTATGGGAATGAGATTGGTCGAGAAAATTCAATGAGAACGAGGTTGGTTGAGAAACTTTGATAGGAACAAGATTTCTTGAGAAACCTTGACGGTAACAATGTTACTCTTTGCATTCTAGAAGTCTACATGTACAATCAATTCCAGTGAAGAGAAGTCCACATATGATTGGAACGTGTGTTTTCATAAGAGAACAGAGAATTAAGAGGTAGTGTGGAGCAATGGCCACGTCTAACTACATGTGAGTGACGAGAGTAAATTACAGCTTTTCCCCATAATAGGGGACCATGAGTTATTAATATATGTTGTTGTTCATGCCACTGAGAAGACCCTAACTGAGGAATAAGCCTACTATAAAGATCATATAACAAGCATTCCAGTGATCCATCAATAACATGAAGTCAAGTGGTGAAGGCCAACAAAAAGGGTTCAATGGAGCAGACAGCAAGCCATCCAGAAAATCAATCACTTCTAAAGACTTTACATTAATAAAGAGGAATAGCAGAGAAACCAACCATCTAGAGTCCTAAGATCTCGTTAAGAAAACCAAACCACTCTTTTAAACTTAGCTAGTTGCCTGGCTTGTGGCAACCATAAGAGAGCATTCTCATGTTAAAACTTTCTATATTGTATATTTCATCTTTACTACTTCAAGCTTATACAAAGGCCCTAGAACAGAGAAAAGCTATCTCTGAGGTTTCTAACGAGTTACACTAGGTTAGTTTTTAATTGCTCGAGGTTTTGTACCTTGCTACTTCCGTGTCCGTGTCTACAGCAAGTAGTATCAGAGCGCCAAGCTAAGCATAGATTGAAGGAATATGGACTTAACAGTGCTGACAAAGGTAGTTAAGCCTAATAGTAAAAACTATGATGTATAAAAGCGTAGAATATGGGACATTTTGATGTGGATGAACCTACACAAAGTAGTACTGAGTTTTGAGAAGTTGGTTGATGTTGGAGCCAAAGAGTGGAAAGAGTGGCTAAAAACTGCTTGCCTTATTTAAATGTGGATGTATGTCACTGTGTCTCACTTCGTCAAGAAAGGTGAATGCCCAAGCACAATGGATGAAGCTAGAAAGCCTGAATGACCTTTCTTATCAAAAAGCTTATGAAGATGAATTTGAAAGAAGGTACTTCAATTCCTGAACACTAATAAGATGCAAAGCATCATCAATCAACTGGCCACTGTGAAGTTGATGTTGTTTGATGATTAGATGTGGGCTCATTTACTTTTGAATTCGCTGCTCGATAGTTAGGAAACTCTGGCAATCACTTTAAGTAACTCCACCTTAGGCGAAGTTTTAACTACGAACCTAAATCCTTGAGTTTGCTAAATAAGGAGACAAAAAGATCTCAAGGTTTTCTAGCATTGAATCCCTAGCTATAGAGAGATAGGTGAGAGCACAAAAGAGAGACAAATTCAAGTTGAATAATTAGAAGAGGAGTAAGTCCAAGGGATCTTCATCTTTGTTGGGTAGAAGGACATTTTGACCATGGTCATGGCCAAAATAGCCTTCAACAACAACAACAACAACTAGCAAGCCTTTATCCCACCCAACAACAAAAACAACCAAGCCTTTATCCCACTGGGTGGGACCTGCTACATGAATCCTTTATTTTCATTGCATTTTATCAAATAATAAGTCTTCATTTATCTCCAACCAAAATAGCCTCAATTTTTTTTCAAAAAATTGCAATAAAAATTAGTTATGACGAAGAAAATTATAACTTTTTTTGAGATATATGTATGATGGAAAATAAAGTTAGTTATATTAAAAACTGTGTAAGATATGAAATAAAGTTGATTGATGTATTGAAAATTATGTAGAACGTAATATAAAATAATTTTTTTATATTAAGTTTGTGTATGAGGATGAAAAATAAAATTTTATTTTATTTTAATTTTTTAAAAAGGTTGGAAACCGTTTCGACTATGGTTGAAATGGTCTCCAAACAAACATCATGAAGTGTTATTATTGAAACAAGACTAACCAAATAAAAGGGGATTGTTAAAAATAGAGAAACGATTAGTAAAGGAAGACAAAAAGGGAGCATCATTAGCTTCAACTTTCTCAGCTGTGGGTACAATTAAAGAGCAATTTTTGATGACTACGATTATAGAAAACAGTAAAGTGTGTTTGTACTGTGAAGATTTAATGTAAATAGTGGATTCCAGCACATCCTACAAGGCAAGTAGGCAACGTGGTGTCAAAAAGGGAGTTAGTTTCGACATATAATCTTGAGAAGGATGAGGTTGTAAAGATGGGCAATGATAGTGTTTCAAACATCCTTGGCACAGGGGTAGATATTGAGAATTATCCAAGGTGAAAGATAAAACTTCGTAACATTAGCATCAAACTCATCAATTGTGGGCACAATTAAAGAGTATTTTTCTGTGACTTCAATTATGGAAAACAGTAAACTGTGTTTGTCCTGTGAAAAAATAATATAGGTAGTGGATTTTGGCACATCCTACAAGGCCACAATGTGGGAGTTATTTTCAACATATAATCTCGGGACCCATGGTATTGTAAACATGGGCAATGATGGTGTTTCAAACATCCTTGGCATAGGGCACATAAAGTTTGAGAACTATCCAAGGTGAGAGATCAAACTTCAAAACGTGCAGAATGTCCCCTATATTTGCCTTAATTTGATTTCCACAGGCAAGCTAGATAAGGAAGGATACATCAGCACTTTTGGCAATAAAAAATGGAAGCTAGCCAAAGCATATCGTAGCTAAGGGTGTCAAGTATTGTTCGTTGTACTGGATGAAGGTAAAAGTATACAAGTTATTAGTTGGAGTTGCTGAGGGAGAAACCTCGAAGTTGTGGCACATGAGAATAGGCCATATGATCAAGTATGGCTTAGAGATTCTGGAGAGACAAAAGCTAGGCTAGATCTAGAGGGAATGTCATAGAAATGTGTCCACTGCTTAGTTGGCAAGCAGTCCGAAGCACCATTTGTTAAGCTACCATATCATCGAAGAAAGAAACCTTCATGTCATCGAAGGAAAAAACCTTTGGAGAAGGAACACCTCTAATGTCTGCGAAGTAGGGAATAAATTGATTGGTAGGAGCATGTAATACTTTGTGACATTCATCAATGGTCACATGAGGATGACGTGTGTACATCCTCTAAAGACAAAGAACTTTGAGAAGTTTTGATATTTCCACATGATGGTGGAAAGGGAATTCGAAAGGTGTTCAAAGTGTATTCTCACTAATAATAAAGGGGAATACATTGGAGCTTTTGCATGTTATAGACATATACATGGAATTCATCATGAAAGAATAGTGCTAAAGTCATTTTCATGGAATGTGAAATAAAGTTGATATTTTTATTGAAAATTATTGCGTATGTAAAATAAAATAATATTTTTTATATTAAAATTTGTGTAGAATGACTAAGAAAATTTATTTATTATTATTAGTATTATTGTTTTTAAAACTAGTACTATTTTGGTCCTAATTTTAGTGCTCGCGCCAAACAAAGCCTAAAAGAGAGCTCATCAAAGTATTTGATATGAAGAACTTGGGTTTGGCCAAACGAGTACTCGACAAGATGATCAAGAGGGATCATATAGCGAGGAAGTTGTGGTTATCATGGGAAAGCTACATTAAGAAGATACTGGAGAAGTTTAATATGAGCAAGGCGAAGACAGTTTCAACCCCCATTGGTGGACATCTTCTATTCTCAATAAAGAAGTGCCCAAATATTGTGTCAAAAAGGAGGAAATGTTGAAGACTCCGTATTCATCTGCAATTAGAAGTCAAATGTATGCAATGATCTATAATCAATTGGACATAGCATACACAGATTAAGTAGTAGGCAAATTTGTCTCTAACCCCAGAAAGGAACACTAGAATGCAATCAAGTGGCCCTTGCAATACCTCAGAGGCACAAGTCAAATACTGTTGTGCTTTAGGAAGAAAAATCAAGGTTATTTGGCTACATTGATGTAGATCTAGAGGGTGACTTCAACACGCAGAAGTCATCCTGGGGCTATCTCATCAAGTTTGCACGGGAAGTAATTGCCTGGCAGTTCAAGTTGCAGAAGTTCGTTGTGTTGTCAACTATCGAAGTAACTAAGGGTTACAAGGAGCTATTATAAACGAGGATACTGTTTAAAGAATTAAGCCACGTCAAGATGGGTATTCCTTGTACTGTTAACAAAGAATCTAATTTTCCATTCTAGGTCTAAGCATATCGATGTACAATATCACTGGATTAAAAGTGCACTATAGGACTAGACTGTACGATTAGAAAATGTGCATGCTAATAAGAATACTTCTGACATGCTCACCAAATCAATAATCAATATAAGTTTTAAAAGTTGTAGGGAGGTAGCTGGACTTGAACCTCTTTCATAAGTAGGGAAGGGGAGATTGTTGTGAGATCCCTCCATATGAGAGAGTAAGTCAAATGAAGAAAGTTTGGCAAGGTTAAGTTTATGCTTACCGAGCTAAAAAACTAATCAAGACGTGAGGTCTATGAATGCACATGAGGTTTGGAGAAACCACGATAGGAACGAAGTTGATTGGAAAACCTCTGATGAGAACAAGGTTGGTTAAAAAACCTTGATGGGAATGAAAACTTGATGGTAACGAGGTTACACTTTGCATTCCAAAAGTCTACATGTTCAGTCGACTCTAGTGAAGACTGAAAAGATATCCATGTAGGATTGGAAAATGTGTTTCTAAAAGGGTACAGAGAATCAGGAGGTATTGTGTAGTGGCCATGTTAGCCACATCCAACTGCATGTTTGCAAGTAGCAAATTGAGGAGCAAGGATACTATTGAATATCACAACAAGAGATATAAGCCAAGTTAAAATATCTAGAAGAAAATTGGTTTCTTTACTATTTCTCTTCACCATTGTAGAGTCTTAAGAAGAGACTGATTTTCATCTTTGTTATTGTAAGTTTGTACAAAAGGTCTATAATAGGGAAAAGTTCTCTCCAAGGATTCTAGTGAGTTACTTGAGATTAGTTTTGAACTACTCGATATTTTATGTCATGCTACTTCCACATCAACATCTACAACAATTCCAACCATTATAGAGAGATATTGGAAGAGCCACATCCATTAGCTATAGCAGTGATCTTAGAACATGATAAGAGAATTGAAAAATACCTCCCAAATCTGAATATCAGTATATTGCCCTAAAGGATCCAAATTATATCTGACAGATCCATGAAACAGTGTGGGATCTTGAGGAATGATCCCCAGTCGTGATCTCAGGTCATGCAGCCCAATTGTAGCAATATTGAGGCCATCTATAATTATCTTTCCTCCAGATGGTTCAACAAGACGAAATAGCGCACCTATCAGGGTAGTTTTCCCGCTTCCAGTCCTCCCTACAATCCCGATCTTATGCCCACCTTCAAAAATACAACTGATTCCCTGAAGAACAAGTGGACTATCCAGCCTGTACCTTATCTGCTCAGAGAAAGAATCAAAAGTATAAATGGCATGGACTTCTAAGGGTTCTTTGAAGATAAAAGTTTTGAGCTATAAGAACTACCTTTAGATCTCGAAGTTCTACTTTACCAATTACTGGCCAGTTAGGTGGAGGCCGATTGCCACCAACAATTTCAGGGGCTTCACTTGATATACCCATGTACTGATTTAGCCTTTCCACAGATATGATGTAATTTGCTAGTGTGCACTGATTTTGAATTGAGAAGACAAGTGACATATTTAATGAAAAACCATAAGAAAGTGCCATCCCAACAAATCCTGCAACAATAAATAGGAATAACCAGAGTACTCAATTGGAGTCCATGATAAGTGGTTCATTTTGAGTTAACATCAGTGAGTTCTCGGAAAAGATTTTATTTCCTATTCGTATAGATGAAAGAAGCACACTTTAAGAATCTTTCTATATAATAAGGGAAATACATTAAAGCATTATATTCAAATCCTATCAACCAATTTATGACCACCAACAATGGAGTTGTTCCATTAAATGGTTATTTAATGGAGACATTATGAGCTGCCGCCAAAAAAACAATGAATCAACAAACTGGACTGCCAGTTTTGAATCAGCAGGCATAACACATAAATTATGATTTTTAAAGCTGGCTGCTTTTAATTGATACATAGATTGAAGCAAAAGTCAAAGTGATAAACCGTGACATTTTTTGATAAATTGAACAGTCACAAAATTACAAAATAAAAAAAAAGAAAAAATTGTTGAGAAAATAGGATAATTTAAGGTTTTGATCGTCACCAGAGCTAAAAGTTCCTGGAGGAAGAAGAGCCATGACAAGGGCCGATGTTGAAAGAACAGCAGCACCCATAGTCTCTAGACGTTGAATTAACCATTCAGTTGCAGCAAAATTGTGGAAAAATGGACTGGCATTCCTATCAATAAGCTCCATATTCTTCGCAAAGAAACGATCTTCTTCCTGGAAAGCTCTAATTGTTACCACCCCAGAGACAGACTCAGCTAGATGATTTGCTACCAAAGATTTCGAAGTACCATTGATACGCATTAATTCTTTTGCAGAAGCCAAGTAATAAGCCTGGAAACAAAGCAACCATTGTAATTTCTAAAGCAACTCACAAATGAAATAGAAAATAAACTTCATAAACACGATGTCATCAAATACCTGCAAACGGATGGTTAAATAGACCATGGGTACAGCAACAAAAATGACCTGCCATGTGACAACAGCTAATATGCCAAGGTTGCTGTATGCATTGAGTGTAGCACTGATACTAAAGATCAAACTAAATGGGACATCAAGGTCCACAATACTTAAGTCAGAAGAAACCTGCATAAAGAGAACCAGAATGAGGAACATTAGTTGCAGGTGTGCGAACTCCCTCATATGCATGTAAAAGTCTTTTAGGAAACCAAACAGAACGTTTACCCGACTGAGTATCCTCCCTAAGGGAGTTGAGTCAAAGAATGACATTGGTGCACGGAACAAGGAGTTCAACAGCTGCGAAAATAATGATTTTGATGACTGAAGACCAAGAATAACAACAAATACTGATCTCGATAACAAGAAGATGGCTGTGCTACATCCTATTGCTAGATATACTGAGATCAATCTCAATGTGCTCACTTTTGGATTCTGAACGTTTGCGGCCATCCATGAGTTTTGAGAAATTTGACCAGATATAAATATTATATGAGAAAGAGCTGCTAGTGTAGAATATAAAAAACCTTTGTTCTGGTTTAAATATTGCAAGTAGGGCTTCAGGCCAGCATCTCCTGTATCTTTCTCCTCTTTTTTAATCAGTTGATCTTCACCTGAACACTTTGCTGTTCTCTGTTGAATATTAAAACAACTGCCATTGATCTCCTTTACGCACACATCCATTTTATGTGAGACAACCTTCCTAATACTATCATGATCAGCGGTTTCTTTGTGTGCATTGACAAGGTACTGAAATTCTTTATTTGAAACAACCAGTTCATGATAAGGAGCTGCTCGGAGAACCTCACCTTCTGACATCAACTGCAAGGGAAAGGAGAATTTTTCAAAAGTAATTTTAGGCCTTATTTTATTAGAGCTCCAAAAACCAACCTAACATTTTTTTATATTTATATCACTTTCAACACATATTTTAATATAAAAAATCAATTTTATTTCACATCTTACCGTTTATTACACATCCTATAAGTCTTTTAATAAAAAATAAGCTTTATTTCACATCATACATAAATATTAATACAAATTCTCTTAATCCATATGCAGACTATAAAATATACAATAGGTTTATCTCACCAACATTTTCCAATATAACAGCATAGAGTCAAATCTATTAAAATGCATGCAAAAGTACAATCAACACTTAACTCGAGATACCAAAACACACAAAATTCTTAATTGAGGATGCATGGTAATGAATTTCCATTAAAAAATAGTTGAAGAAAAATGGAACAAGAACGATGAAATCTGATTGAAATATGTACTTAAGGTGCAATATGATTGATTGTTTTAAAAAAAAGGAATGGTTGTATATGAGTATAAAATTAGAGATGATAAAAGAAACATAAAGGCAGATATCTATAGAAAATTAATAAAGCCAAATGATCGCGTACCAAAATAGAATCAAATGCTGGAAGAAACTCGACTTGGTGAGTTACTAATAATACAGTTTTTGTAGAGAGAGCATCCATGACAAACTCCTGCATGCAGTAAAAGGGAAATTTAGAAGTATTGTGAAAGGCAATTAAAGCAAAGATTACATTAAACTAAAGAGAAACTACATTAAATAAACTAGTAGCAGTATGAGCGTCCACAGCACTAAAAGGATCATCTAGGAGGTATATTTCTGCATCTTGATACAATGCACGGGCAAGCTGAACACGTTGCTTCTGTCCACCACTGAGATTTACACCTCGCTCTCCAATCATAGTAAGATCCCCAAATGGTAATGCCTCAAGATCCCTCAATAACAAACATGTTTCAAGAGTTTTCTCATATTTTTGCCTGTTCATAGCAGAACCAAACAATATATTCTCTTGTATAGTTCCAGTTTGAATCCATGCATTTTGAGAAACATATGCAATCTTTCCAGAGACTTGTACCTGCAGATTCAAAAAGGACCATTTTATCATCCCTAGATTTAATTTCACGCATACAATACACAAAGGACAAGAAAAAAAGCCTCTCCATTAAATAAACTTTAGCCTTTCACGCAAAAAAAATCCAATGTAGAATAATCTATTGCACGTAATCTATGGACTAAAAGTAGTTTTTCTTTTCAGAGGAAAAAATATGGCCAACATAAAGTGAATAAGAGATATTGACATGCGGCCAAAATTAAGTGAATAACAAAATTGAATGACAGAAGATGGTCATGCTGAACATTTACTTCTTTAACTAGGATTTTGATTGCTTAATGCAAGCATGGAACTAACTTCTTCGCTTACACTCAACAATTTAAGAAGGGAGGATATATCTATATGGTTATTTTAAATAAGCAAACTGGATGATTAGTTAAATAAAGTGTTACCAAGCCTTGCACATTTGGTATCTCTCCGAGAATTGCTGCCAGTAGGGACGATTTTCCTGAACCCACCTCACCACAGATTGCAACCCTTTTTCCAGGTTTAAGCTCTAAGTTAATATTCCTTAATGTGAGTTTCGAAGGACTGCCATCCCAAGAAAAGCTTGCAGACTTGATCATGATTAGATGCACCACGTTTATGCTGGACCTCATCCTAGCATTTCCATTCTGAAGGTCATCAGCATCAAGAAACTTGACAATTCGTCCAAAAGCAACCTTAGCTTGAATAAAAGCTCCAATAACATCAGGAATTGATCTAACTGGGTCTTGTACAAGACGAAGTGTTGCAACAAACGTGAAGACATTGCTGGGATACAAAGGTATGTTCATGAGATAACAAGTTAAGAATGTTACAGCAGAGACCAGTACAGGAGAGGACCAGAAGAGGAAGCTGTTATATGCTCTTTGCAACTGGAAGGCAGACAGCCACTTGCATTCTTCTGTCCTCAACGCTTCTATCACTGTTTTGAAATGTGTTTCCCAAGCATAAAGCTTCAAAACCTTCATATTCACTAGAGCTTCTGACATAGTCTTCAACCTATCATCTTGAGCCTCCATAAGTCTTGTCTGAAACTTATGCTGAAGTTTGGCCACAGGTGCATTGCACAGAACTGTTAGCACTATCACAACCATGGATGAGATTGTTGCAAGGCCTACAGCATGATAGAGAATCACCAAAGCTATGCAGAGTTGCATACTGGTCGTCCATGTCTGATGGAACCAGACTGGAAATTCTCCGATTCTATATGCATCAACAGTAACATAATTCATGATTTCCCCAGAGGAATGTATTAGTTTGGCTGAGCTTGACAGCCTTAACTGTTTCTGATAGACAGCTGCTGAAAGCAAAGATCTGATTTGTAAACCTAACAGTCGGGTGCGAAAATGCCACTGCCGCTGAGATAGAGACTCAAAAAATTTTGAAAAGAACATACCCAGAGCCAAAAAGTAACCTTCATATTTGAACGTTCCCATCCCTACAGACACTTTGATGAATGCATTCAGTAGCATTGGACCAGCAGACAGCATTAATACCTTGAGCAACGCAAATAGACCTGAAACTAGAATTTCCTTCTGATGACAAGACACTATTGCCCAAAAGAAAGATGTTGTGCCAGAATGATAGCTTCGGTTTTGTCTATTTAGTTGCTCAAGAAACAGAAAGTATTGACTTTCTGCTCGATCAGTCTCCCCCATTTGAGGTATATCTCTCTCATCCAAGGGCTTCTCATAGCCTTTCTTCATCAAAGAGTTTAACCACCAAAATGACATTCTACTAAGGAATCCAGCATTTGCAAAAGAAGTTACAAAGATATCTGAACAACTTTGTTCTGACCTGGAACAGTTATTTAGAGGTGCATAAAGAGAGCCACCAACAGTATCATGTTCTTCTTTGATTTTCTTAAAGGAACAAAGCAGCAAAAGTATAGCTCCTGGAAGCGAAAGCACATCTAGTGCAATCTTAAATAACATTTCCCTCCCATTGAGAAATCCTAAAACAGAAGACATGCAGAGAAATGCTGCAAAAACACTTGCAGTTGATGCCCAGACCTTGATAAAGGCCTCACCAAACTGTTTATTTCTGGTGCTCACAACCAGGCTTGTCAGGACCCAGGTGCAACCTTGAGAAAACACAACCAGCCACCAGTGTAGAGGGAAAATACCCTCTCCCTGCCCTAGCTTCTCTTCCAACATCCATATTCCAAGGCCGAGATAAGCCACCCCCAAACAGCCAGTGAAGATGAAGGAAGATATTTCCAAAGGAAGGGACAGTTGAAAAAGGGTTTGAATAGTAACCAGTCTAGAAGACAACTTGCGGACAAAGTTCATTAGGAATGCAGATAATAGAAGCACATGCATGGAGATGACCAAGAAGTGATTCATACAAGTGTTAGAGTAAACAAGTCCCCCAAGACCACAAGCTTCTACACAACCATATGAACAAACAGAACGACCACAAAAGGCCATTCGAGCACCTAAACAATTTAGATTATTAAAGAAATAGAATAACGTCATCTTTGAAAAGCATATAAAGTGATCTGCAGAAACTTATTTATTACTAAGAAGATGAAACAAAGCTTACGTGTTAGAGAATCCATTTTTATGGAAATGTTATCTTTATCACTCCTTATCAAGGTTTCTAAATTCTGCACTAAGAAAAATGCATTAATTAGAAAATAAAAGAATTAAGAATATAGGTTTAGATGATATCCGCTGGAACTTCACATCATGACTGATAAAGAATCAAAAAAGATAACCATTTGACACCTTCCAAATAAGTCTATGATTATTCAATTACTTCCAATCCCAAAGAGTAACTGGACAATGAAATCCTGTCAAGCTTGGCTTTCTGGAAAATCTCCTTAACTGACTAGATGACAAATTACAGCCCATGGTTTTGCAGCTTATATATGACAGAACAACTGAAAGTAACAAAAAAGAGCAAATAAGGACCTAAAAACAATAATTGAGTTACATAAACGCAACAGATATAGTGTTAACTAGTACAAACTAATATGAAGAAAGAAAGTCCTTAAAAACAAAATGCCAAAACAAAAAAAAGATCAGTAGTATTACCCTATGGCAAAGCCATGCATGAATCCTAACTACAGTAAATATAAATCTTGCCTAAGTTACAATTGTTGTTGCCAGTAACGATAGTATCATTCTGCACTAGCTAAAGCCCTATATGCTATTCTCTCATTTTAAAACGTCAAATGACCCGTAGATCCTCATGTATAGGATAGTTAAAATCCAAGTACACACAAAGTTTTCACAAGAATGACCATCCATTTCTTCAACAAGTGTCTCATGACATTAATACAATAATAAAGAGATAACACAAGTACCTTTCATTAACTTCGTCTAAATCAGTTTACCGCTTTTTCATATTTTACCTTCCCTTCGTAGGATGCTTGCCAGGAACCTAAATCTGTGTGCAGAGAACTGGTGAGTGGCTGTAGATGAGTATGCATTGAGAAAGACAGAAATAAGAAGATGCAGAATAAAACTCAATGGAAACTATTCGTACGAACATGAGGGGCATAATAGTAGACATTTAAAAGGGAATTATTTGTCAAGTGACTCAACCTTGAAGATTCTAGATGTAGTTACTACTGCAGAAAGAAAAATGCTTGTAAGTATTATGTGATAAATAATTGGGGAATCAATTTAACAACACTTAAAAGTATTTTTTTTATATATTAACAGCTAATCCTTATGTCACATTCCTTGTATTTCCAGTAAACACAGTGATCACGTTCCCTGTAACATTTAAATGTAGGTGACAAGAAATGAGAGATAATATGCAAGATGATCACTTAGTATTTTGTTGTCAAGTTAGGCCAGGGTGTGCGCAAGATAACCTAGTGGAGAAGAAAAATTCATGTACCTGACCACAAATAAATGACATCTTTATTGTTGTTGTTGTTGTTCTTGTTCTTGTTGTTGTTCTTGTTCTTGTTATTGTTCTTGTTGTTTAGGGTTTCAAGAAGTAATATCGAAATATGAAATTTCTCAAATTCTCAAATTCTCGAAATATGAAATTGTGATGTTATGCCGTATATTCTTTGGTTTGGACATAGAAAATGAGATGAATTTGTTGGTCTGTGAGGTGATGTGGTATTATTGAATATTTGTATACCAAGTTCCGACGAGGGCGGAAAGTTGCCTATTATGTGTTATTCCGACAAGGGCAGGGAGTGTATGCCGGATGATGTTCTTAAATGGAATCTCCGATATAAGGCGGCTCCTGTCAAGGATAATAAATTAAAGGAACTTTCGTCAGGCTTCTAGGTGAAAGGGAATAAAATGATAGATCTACATCACAAAACAGAATAATATTGTATTATGAAGAATAAAGTGAGTTTAATGATATGTGATTTATGATGATTATTTTTAATATGAGGCTGCTTGTGTTTTACATTTATGTGAAATATTATTGAGCATTCCATGATTTACTTGTAGCATTCCAATTTGATATCTGATATTTTTGATTGTTCTCGTTATATTGTGATTATTGGGATACTGTTTTACCTACTGAGCTTGTTCTAACAAACTTCTGCCATTTTTGGTGGCAGGTCCTGCACTAGATGGATCACGGGACATGGTGTGAGTTATCACAAACTGCGGTAAGAAAGGGATGTTATAGTTGTTATGAGGTTAAATTTGAAGTTCCGACGACTCGGTTGCTGGTGGCTCGGCCCAGTGTAAAAAAGGGATCGAGTACCGGCAGCCGGGTCGTCACAGATGGTATGAGAGCGATTGCGAACCTGTGCAGAGATGTGGGTAGGAATAATGGGTTGCACTCACTAATCACTGTGTATAGAAATTTGGAAGAGTTGAGTAATGATTAAGAAAATATTTGTTTGGAAGTTGAAAATGATAAAATATTTTATGGCAGAGAGGAGAGGTGGGCGGTGGCAGCTGGCTGCCCCGCTCAAAATAATAATAATGTTTTTAGGGAAAATTACACTTTAGTCCCTCTACTCTTATATTTTTATAAATAAGTGCAAACTTATTCATTCTAGATCCAAAATTATTCTTTTTAAGTTCAAATCAGCTCTAATTTTTAAAGCCACATACCAATTAAATTTTGGGATGTTACAAAAGGCAAGGGAGAAAATTTAAGGTTTTCAAAGAACAAAGGGGAATAATTAATCTGTTTGAATTCAATCAATTTGTAAGCAAATATTTCATTGCCTATGTTATGTTTTCACTGAGTTACCAAAGCTTCCATGTTTTTAATTTATGGGCAACATGTTACATGTCGTGTGATTGTTGGATACTGTTCTGCATGTTTAAACACCTTTATGTTCCGTTAAAAACATTAATTGCTGTCAAACTAATATATGATGATTTTTCCATCATTTATAAGTGAATATTACATATTATAAATTGCTTAGCTATTGCCCTATATATTTTGACATGTTTTCAGTTCTATTCTCAAGCAATATGATGGTATGATATGGACAACATAAGAATGCTATACAATAAAAGAAAAGGTTTGACTAATACACAATAAAGCACGCGTATGATATGCGATACAGATACAATACGATATGAATACAGAGATAAGATAAACTTAAAAAAAGTATGATATATCAGGATACGATAAATATATATATATATATATATATATATATAATATTGTATCTTAATATTTAAAGTGTAACTCATATGATATAAATTAGAATAACTTATACACCTTACTGATATAAATTATTAAAATATTTTTAGAACTTTCTTGAAATTAATTACACTATTCTATTCCTAAATTTTCTTGATACTACTAAACGTAATATTATGGACAATCTAACTTTAATAATAAAAATACCGTGCAACAACTATTAAATTTCAAAAGAATTTAAATTTAGAATGTCATAAAAATTATTCAATTACTTCTCAACCTATCACAAAACATGTAAATAAGATAAGAGTCTATATACATATAAGTAAATTAAGCTTGTTTTCAATCTAAATCTAACCCAAATTAATTAGTCTGATGTAATTGACATAAAGTTAATAAGTAAAATAATTTCTGCGACATAAATTCATATAAATTTATCTAATCAAAATAAAAGCTTGCTCTCCTCTCTTTGAGTCTCTGACTCACGGAATGAATAGGTAAAATAAAAAAAAGACTAAAATCATACCCTTTTCTACAATACGAGCTTAACTAAGATAGAGAAAAAGTGTGATTGGCGCATAATGAAAGAAACAACAAAGTGTCAATTAAGGTAGAAAAAATAGCAGCATTACTGGTATTTGTGAGATTGTAAAAAATGAATACCTAAAGTAGAAGGCGCAGTAGTTTGCGAATACTAGATCTTTTTCTATTGCCATAATTCTAGCTACGTAAAACTCTATGAAATCCCAATTGCATGAATCCGATGTATCACTCTTTCATCATTAAACATAGAGTCAAAGTATTGATTATTTCATTGTGTAGACCAAACCGACTAATTGAATATTTTTTTTCCAAATTAGAGCATCAGAAAGTATCAAACAAAATCAATACGTATCAAATTGTTTTAGAAAAAATTAATACTTCATGTGCTTCCATGAACATTTGATTAGTTAAGTTGTTCTAACACAGGTTTTCATTATTGGTTCTCGAGTTGTGACAATTTCAACCTGACTCGAATTTTGGTATATGTATTTATGCAATGTGCAACATATTGGATAAGAACTAAGTTTACTTACATAGAATTGTAGAGTTTGAATCTTAGTAATCTAAGAAACAAGGATGCATGTAAAGGGCTAATAAACTGGTATTGGTTATTTGATACTCCCCTATATGCCCTAGATACATGTTGGATATGTGGCTTTACATATTCAAATTTAAAAGAAACAAATTAAATACTTAGATACATAGGAGATATTGCAGGGATATGCAAATGATTGTCAAATGGAATATAGGTAATTTTTATTATTTTTTTAATCATAACCCACTCTACCTAACTCCTTGTGTCTTTTATCTCATTAGGTGACCATATGTCTCCAATCACTTTTCCACATATCTCCTCTACTAAACAAAGCCATACCTCCTATTCAAGTTGATTAAATTGACAAATTCACAATTACAAACAAGTACATTTGATAATTTTTAATATTGTATCCTTGTCAAAACAAATTCTATATTTTCAAAATTTTTCATATCACGATATCTATATCACATCGTATCGATATCCTCGTATCCTACTTTTGCTTCATAGTTAGTAACTAAAATTTTTTAAAGACTGAGATAGTTCCTCATTTAAGTTAATCCCTAAATTGAATTCTCAAATTTCAAATTTTTCTTACTTCATTATGAGAGCTTATTGAGCTCAACCCTACCTCTTTCAAAATCCAAAGTTTGAATCTACAGTGTAGTTCATCCTTAAACCACTTGTCCTCACCTACATCCCTCCTTTTGCCTCTCTGTAGATTGAGCCTCACCACCTTCTTCTTTATTCCATTACCTTTATTCTTCCCTTGGTTCATTCATAATCTACATTATGTGAGAAGATTTCTTTCTTCACTCCTCCATCATTCTTCTCACCTCAAATTTCTTTACTTTCTCTCAACAAAATCTAAAAAATCAAAGGAGATGTGATAAAGGCATTCTTCTCCTTCATTCTTCTCACCTCAAGTTTTAAAATTTTATTTGGAATGTTTTTCTCTCTTTTGAAGTAATATCATGTGTCCCTTGAAGGGGGTGGATACAAAAGACAATTACATGCAAACTTGGAAAAAATTTAAAATAAATTAAATATCTAGTTTGAGTCAATCTTAAATACTTTGAGTCCAGCTCCAAATGACCCAAACTTGCTCAAGACTCATTGTCAACCCTAAATGCTAGCATAGGACTTGCATTTTTTTCTCCATCTACATAAAATTATAACTTCCTTATATCATTGCTTGAGGCATTTTTGTTATAATTGAATCCCTTAGTCCAAGCATACTACTATCTAAGATAAACTGAAGAACAAACGAAAGTGTACAAATGGAATATCCAAGAGGAATGGATGGGGAAATCTAGAAATCCAACAAAACACAAAATTGCACATAAAAAATAAGAAGAATTCACAAATTTATGAGGCTCATCCCCATAACCAAGGCTATAACCAAGACAGTAAAAAACTCAGGACAACTACAGAGGGAATAAGAGAACAAGGCTAACCAAATTCAAAATTAATGTTGTTCTTAAAGAAGAAGAATTTTTTAGGAGAAACCCATGAAAAGTATATATAGTACTCAGATCTCCGAAAATACAGGACTCAATTCCCCAAATTGCAATAGCAAAATGGTGGAGGTATCACATTCCATCGACCATGTCAAGCTATCAAAGGTGGTTGTTGTAACTAACCTTCAACCAAACAACACCAAATATCACATAACTTATGCTAAGGTTGTTAAGTAATGGTCATGAGAATAGCAAAAGCTGACAAGATGACAAATATCAAGGAAATGAGGTTTCAGAACATCAATGTCTCGGCCAGGAACTCAACATTGAGACACTTTGTTATAGGACAAGCTCAACCTAGAATATACTCAAATGATGCTGGATTCTTATGTGATTGACATTGATAGTATGATTATTTTGGGTTGTTTTGGCAACAAAGAGAGAGAGAGAGAGAGAGAGAATTTTATTTTAATATTATGATGTGAAATAAAATTATCTCAATATTAAACTTTGGGTTAGATGTGAAGTAAAGTTGATTATTTTTTATTGATAAATGTATGGGATGTGAAATAAAGTTGATTCTTAAAATTAAAATTTATGTACATGTGAAATAAAGTAGATTTTTAATGTTAAAATTTGAATAAAATATGAAATAAATATAAAAATAATAATTCAGATAATGTTAGGATGGTTTTAGGATATTTGGGGATCGAAACAAACAAAGGCTAAGCCTTGTAAAATTTCATATCTCCATTCTTAAGAAAGAGACTTTCTTATCCTTTTTGGTTTGACAGCCTATTTTCTTACCTTACTATTTCCAAGTACATTTTCAAATTTTAATTTATTTTTCCCATTGCAATTTTTTGTAATCTACGTCAATCCATCTTTCCCCACTTTTTCTTTGTGCATATTCCTTTCGTGGTTCTAGCACATGAATCTAGTGAAATGAAATTGTCTTCACTCAATTAAAACAAAAGTATTGCAAAAATCAACAGCAGAAAGGAAAATAAAAACAAAGTTGCAGTGGAAGAGAACCTACAAAGACAAGATAGAGCGAGTAAAGTAGTGTGTGTGGTGGCATTTCTTTTTTTCTGTTTATCATATTACACAATCAAGATTCACATTCCTCATATTCATAAGTTCTTATCACAACAACGTACAACATCTTTAATATTTCAGCATGCAATTTTTTACATCACAATTCAACCGGTAATCAAAGTCTACTAGACTTGTATGATATTTTCAATTATTTTCCAGTAGTGAATGGACCTAAGGAGCACAGAAGTTTTAATTTGCAGGAAAATTCTATTAGAAGACATTTCTTTGCTATTAAGAAGCAATTTTGAGTTATATTAAGAGAATCACTTAATCAAAATATTTAATCCCACAACCAAAAATATGAGGGAGAAAATAGAATACAAAAAGAAACTTTTAAAAAATGTAATCCGCACTAAAACTATACCACAAAAGAATACGAGAAACAACAGCATTGCTCTCTTAGAGAAGAAGGATGTTAAATGTACATTCAAAACATATTTCATTACCGAATGCAAACATAAATTGTCTACGTAACCAAAAGAGAGATTTTTCCTACAGAAATTGATAACTATATTGGTAAAGAGTTAAGAACTTACAATTCAATCGCTCGCCTTCTTTTATGATACTGCTGATTTCCTTAAGAAGAAGCCTCTTCCTCCAAAAGGAAGAGAAGATCAGGGTAATCGAAGTGAAATGAGTAAACGAGTAAATAGAAGAAGAAGGAGCGGGAGCAATATCCCGGAAATAGCAGCGGGTATGTGATTGGGCGGCAGGAAAAGCGATGAAGATGAGATCAAAAGCGCTACCGGACGAAGCTGAGCCCGGTACAATGAAAGGACGATCAAGGGACAAGGAAAGCGCGAAAACTTCTTTTCTCATGGCGGTGATATTAGGCTTCGGCGGTCGATATCCCCCACACTCCTTCCTTTCCTGACAGAGCCAAATGCCACTGAGAAACATTGCGTGAAAGTTCACCGCAGCACGCTCTGGAGACTCCCTCTCTGTCTCTACCGGACTTTCATGGCGCTTTCCTGCGAACATCCCTCAAAGTTCGAACCCATGAGGAAATCGCCGGCAGAGGAAACCGAACGTCGTGCGTCCGTGTAGGCAGATGAAAGCTGTAACAGAGGACGCCGACAATGGGGAAGATCGAAATTCAGGATTTGAAAGCCTGAATCGCAAAAAGAGCCAAATGTTTTGGAGTTATTTTAAAATTTTTTTATAAAATAAAATTATTTTATTTTATCAGAAAAGAGTTTTATTATTAAAGATCATATTAAATGTAAAAAAAATTATTTGTTTGTCAAATTATGTGTAAATATGAAATAATATTAATTTTTAAGGCAAAACATGCACAAGTTTAAGAAATGATATAAACTCATTTCAATTTTTAAGTTTTTATAAGAAAAATCTTTATATTCTCTTAGGTATTTTATAAAAATATATTTTAATATTTTTAATATTGCTAAAAAAATTATTATTGACATTAATAAAAAAATTTATAATAAAATAACCGTAGCTTTTCGTATTTAAAAAATTATTCTTTATAATTACAAAGAATTCTTTTGAAGTACTTTTCTTCTTCTTTTAAACAGTTACTCTTGAACATATCCACAAAATTGTACTATTAATTTTATGATTCAGCAGCAGATAAGCTGCTTCTGTAGTCTTCTATTATTCTTGCCATGATGGAGATAGCTGATTTAGATGTTACAGTCGATGCATGTGCCCTTGAACATCTCGAGCCAAGGTAGATAGAATAGGGTATTGTATTAATGAGCCTTTCTACCACTCCAATATGCTAGCTCATATTATCGTTAAATTGTTCTCCGAGGTGTAAATAAAATTATAGTTTGTTCAAATTTATAAAGACTTGACTTTATAAATTTGATTGCTTGCCAGCAGGTATTTTTTCTTTCTCTAATACAAAAAATCTCTCGTTGTCACTGATTTAAGAATATTAAAAAAGTCAAACTTCTTTTATATTTCTACTTGTGTTTTCACATATCTTGTATTCTTACTCTCAACCTGCTCACTATAATAAAAAATAAATAAATTATAGAGAGTTGTAAAAACTGATGCCTTTTTAACATTGGTATTACTCCCAACAAAATCAAAATATTTTGATTAAAAAGTTTCAATAGTTTTTCTTTCTTTGCAGGGATCAAGCATAGATACTATAAAATATAAAAATAGTATTTTTTCAATATTTTTTACATTTAAATTCTATATTAGCGATAAAAGTTTTGAGAATTGAATTTGATCTAAACTCTAAATTTTTTTGAATATTTGAAAAATATAAAACAAAAAAATAGATGAAATCGAGTAATAACAATTTGAAAAACTTTTAGTAGACTCCTTAAAAATTGATAATAACTCAAAAAAAAAATTTAAGAAAATTTAATTATAAGAACACAATTAAAAGTTATAGTTTATGTATGAATTATAAAAAGCAATAAGTAAATCTTCATACGACAAAAGCAATTTAAATAAATGACAAAAAGAATTTCATCTAATTTCAATAAGTAATGAAAATTTTATACATATTTTTTCTGCACTTACATAAACACTATTCCATTCACGTCTAATAGTTGAGTTCAATGGAATCTATTTCGCAACATACTTAAATTTATCAATAATCAAATACTTGAAATTAAAAGCAACAAAAATATATAAGTTTATAATATTACGAGCACATTTAATATGAGAAAGAAATCCATAAAAAAAGGTTTCATAAATTATTGTAAGAGATTAACTGCTGTAATATTATTTTTAAAATATTATTCAAAATAATATCTAAAGTAACAAAAAAATTATTTTCTATGCTGTAAATTTTACAAATATTTTAAATATAAGTAAAAAATAGTAGAACTTATATAAGCTTCATCTAATATATTTAATGATAATATGTATTTTCGCAATCTCTACTGTCCGTAAATCTAATAATAAGTAACAGTTAGGTAACTTTGGTTGGTTTCTCCCTTGTGGTAATATTGAGATTTTGATAGTAAATAATATGTTTAAGTTAATTTGTACTAACAAAATTATTTAGTATTTTTAATCATAGGTTTATTAAAATTGCATCTCAACTGTAATCAATATTAGATAATTGAAAATATTTATTTGCGCTAAAATTAATAGGAGAAAATTTTATTTTAATACTAGAAAATATGTGAAATGTGAAATACTTTAAACTTTAATATTTGTATTTGTATTAGATGTGAGATAAAATTAATTTTTATAGTTAAAATTTGTGTTGGGTAAAAATTTTACCTCGAATCATACTAGGCTTTAGAGATTGATTCGATACATATCAAGCTATTTTAATTGAATACTAGTAATTATAAGACTATCTAATAATTTTTTAATATATTTTAATAGAATACTTGTATTTAAATATTGATTCATTATATATCAATATATTTTAATTTAATTCTCATAATTACACAATTTATACATGTTATATTAATATATTTAAAATGAATACACATATTTAGAGATTGATTCAATAATATTAAGGTATGTTAACTTAATATCAGTAATTATATAATTATTTGATACTAACTAATATATTTCAATTGAATACAAAATTTTAAGCTGAATATAAGCACTTACTTGTTTAGTTGGAAGATAAATTTGGGTAAAAAAAGAAAAGATATTTTATTTTATAGAATTGATAGGAAAGAAATTTATTTTAATATTAGGATGAGTGTAGGATGTGAAATAAAATTTATTTTAAGGTTGGAATTTGTATTGGATATGAAATAAAGTTATTAAATTTATAATAAATTAAAATTATTATTATTATATTTTTTACCCAATTTTGGGCATTTGCCAAACAAGGCCTTAAAGATCAATTCATAATATGTTAAATTATTTTAATTAAATATTAGCAATTATGTACTAATGGATAATTTTTTAATATATTAAAACAAAATACTAATAATAAGATATCAATTTATTGTATATCAATGCATTTTAATTTAATAATCACAATTATGCAACTAATATATATTATATTGAATCATTTATGCTATTTACATATATTTGGAGATCGATTCAATATATATCTTAATATTTTAACTTAATATAGTATTTATATAACTATTTAATAGTATATTAATGTATCCTAATTGAATACAAGCTTTTAAATACTAATCTATTACATATGAATGCATTTTAATGGAATAATAATAATTATACACTTATTCAATATTATATTGGTGAATTTAAGTTGAATATGCATATTTAGAGAATAATTTGATACATATTAAATTATTATAACTAAATACTAATATTATATAACTATTTGATAGTATATCAATGTATTTGATCTAAATATAATATTTTAAATATTAATTTATTGTATATCAATATATATAAACGAAATAATGATAAGTATATACTTATTTATTCTTATATCAATAAATTTACATCAAAAATATGCAATTAGAGATTGATTCATTACATATAAATTATTTTATTTGAATACTTGTAATTATATAACAATTTGGTGATATTTTAAAGTATTTGAATAGAAAACTAGTATTTAGATATTATAGTATTTTAACTTACTTTTAGCAATAATATAATAATTTAATAATATATCAATATATTTTAATAAAATAATTACTTTTAGAGATTAATTTATTTTATATTAATATATTTGAACTGAGTAGTAACAATTATATATCTATTCATTGTAATATTGATGAATTTAAGTAATATACATATATTTAGAGATTAATTTATTATATATCAAGTTATTTTAATTTAATGCTAATAATTATATGATTATTCAATAATTTTTAATATATTTTAATAAAATACAAATATTTAGATATTTATTTATTAGATATCAATGTACTAAACTTAATACTCATAATTGCACAACTTATATATATTATATTAATAAAATTTAATTGAATAAACATCTTTAGAGATCGATTCGATATATACCAAGCTACTTTCACTGAATACTAATAATTACATAAAAATTGATAGTGTATCGATATATTTAATTGAATAGATATTTCTAAAGACTAATTTGTTACTTATCAATATATTGAAAAGAACAGTGATAATTAAATAACTATTCGCCACTATATCGACGAATTTTAGTTGAATTTTTATATTTAGAGATCTATTCAACACATGTCAAGTTATTTTAATTGAATACTAGCTATTATATTGCTATTTGATGAATTTTTATTATATTTGAAAAAAAAACTAGTAGTAAAATATCAAGTTTTAATATATCAATGGAACCTACATATGTTATATTGAATCATTTACACACAATACAAATATTTAGATATCGATTCAATATATATCAAAATATTTTAATTTAATATAAGTATTTATATAATTATTTGATAGTATATCGATATATTTTAACTGAATATAAGCTTTTAAAGACTAATTTATATATATAAACATATTTTTACCGAACAATAATAATTATACACCTATTCATTATTATATTATTTGAATTTAAGCTGAATACACACATTTAAAAACTAATTTGTTATATATTAAGTTATTTAATGTGAATACTAGCAATTGTACGATAATGTCCTCATTTATCAAAGTATTCGAATAGAAAACTAGCATTTTTAGATATTATTTTAATTTATATTAAGATATTTTAATCTGGTACTTATAATTATACAAGTTATAGATCTACATCGACGTACTTCAATATAATATACATACTTAGAGATTAATTTCATATATATCAATGTATTTTAACTCAATATCAGTAATTAAAAAATTATTTGACTGTATGTCACTATAGTTCAATTTAATAGATGCTTTTAAAAACTAATTTATTGTATATTAATATATTTCAATAGAATAGTGGCAATTATACATTGTTATATCAACAAAGTTAAGCAGATTACATGTATTTAGAGTTTAATTCATTACATATTATATTATTTTAATAAATACTAGCAAATATATGACTATTCAATCATTTTTAAATATATTTGAATAACATACTAGTATTCACATATTAATTTATTTTATATTAAATTATTTTAACTTAATACTTATAATTACATAACTAATTATATATGCTATATTCACATATTTTGAAAGAATACACACATTTAAAAATCAATTTAATATGTATCAAGATATTTTAACTTAATATCAATAATTTTATAACTATTTGATAGTATATTAATATATTTTAAATAAATAAATACCTTTGAAAACTAATTTGATTCATATCACTATATTTGAATAGAATAATAATAATTATACAATAATTCATTGCTATATTAATGAAATTAAGTTGAATACTCATAATTAAAAATCGAATCATTACATATCAAATTATTTTAACTGAATACTAGAAAATATATAATTATTCGATAATTTTTTAATGCATTTAAATATAATACTAGTATTTAAATATTAATTTACTTCATATCAAAGCATTTTAACTTAATACTCACTATTACTTAACTTACATATATTATATTGATGTATTTCAATTAAATAAACACATTTAAAGACTGATTCGATATATATTATGATATTTTAATTTAATATCATTAATTATATAATTATTTAATAATATATTGGTATACTTCAACTGAATAAGTGATTTTAGAGACTAAATAATCACATATCAATATATTTGAACTGAGCAGTAACAATTACATATCTTTCTTTTTTTTTTTGAGCAAAGTCAAATATAATTCAATTGAACTTAAAAAAATATCAACAAACTCAACTTCTTTAATTAGCTCGAGTTGATTCATTAAGATGGAACACAGAAAAGATAAACTAGATGAGAGGAACTCGTTTCATCGCTCCCTCAAAGGAGATTGGACAGAACTAAGTTTTCTTAATTCCCATGCTGGCGATAGTTGCCCTCTTGGCTGAGAAGGCGAGACTAAAGAGGAAGAAGAAGATAACACGATAAGTTTTGAGATGACAGCTAAGCAGCCAAAAAGTTGTTTAGGTCGCCGCTTCTCTCCAGAAAATGAATCGTTGTCATTCCGTGGAATCTTCGTTGCTTGGGGGAAGAGGCGATTGCAGGAGTAACCTATGTCCGCGAGACGATTGACCCATTTAGGAATTAGGTTTCCAGTCAATTTGTGGCAAAGATCCTTGCAGAAAGGATTGCAGTTCTTAACAATTATATGATAAGTATCACCATGATAGTTGGCAACTTGATGCTCCAAAAATTCTCTCACTTGTGCAGGGTCAAGGGCAGTTGTTCCCATAAATATGGATCTCCGGAATTGTAAACCAGGGAATCGCCACGGTTTGACCTCAAAGACTCCGCTTGATGGGCGCTCATGCCCCCCAAAAGCATACTCCATATCATGAACTTCAATCCAAGAGTGGAATAAACCAAGACCAGTACAGTACATACATCCATTTAAGGGTGTCAAGTCATATACATTCAAATAAACAGGCGCATCGCACGAGGTATCCTCCTCGACTGCACTGACCTTCGAGAAGGAGCAGAAGCGCCCCGCAGATTTCCTGCCTCCAGTAAGTGTCATGGGACACTTGCAATCTTTTCGTAAAACTAACTCTATAATCCTTCCGAGTGACAATTGCTGGAAAACAACAGCAGCTGGCCTCGCTCGCCCTCCACTCGCCTGCTGACTCCCGTCCTCAGCCTAAAAGGGTAGAAGATCGAGTATTATATATCTATTTGCTGATTAATGAATTTAACTGAAATATACGATTTAGAGATTAATTGATTATATATCAATTTATTTTGACTGAATACTAGTAATTATGTATCTATTTAGTAATTTCTCAATATATTTTAATAAAATAAAAGTATTTGGACATTAATTTATTACATATTAATATATTTTAACTTAATACTCTTAATTACACAACTTATATTATTACATTGATGTATTTCAAATAAATACATATATTTATGATCAGATTTAATATATATCAATATATTTACACTTAATATTAATAATTATACAACTATTTAATCATATATCAATGCATTTTAATTGAATGCACATTTTTAGAGATTAATTTATTACCTATAATAGTATTTGAAAAGAACAATTACAATTAGAAAATTATTTATTACTATATTATTAAATTTAAGATTGTTGAATATACATATTTAGAGACTAATTCTATATATATAAAAGTAATTTAATTTAATCTCAGTATTTGTATAACTATTTGATAGTATATTAATATTTTTCATATAAATATAAATTTTTAAAGACTAATTTATTACATATCAATGTATTTTAAGTAAACTATGATAGTTATATAACTTTTCACTGTTATATCGATGAATTTAAGCTAAAAACACATATTTAGAAACTAGTTCGACACTTATCAAGTTATTTTAACTTAATAATAATAATTATACAATTATTTGATAGCATATCGATATTTTTCAATTGAATGCAAACTTTTAAACACTAACTTATTATTTATTATTGTATTTGAACCAAACATCAACACTTATTCCTTTTTATTATTATATCTATGAATTTAAGCTAAATACATAAATTTAACTATCAATTTGTTATATGTTAAGTTATTTTATATGAATATTAGCAATTGAATAACAATTCACTAATTTAGACATAAAACTAGTATTTAAACATTGTTTTAATTTATATTAGGGTATTTTGACTTATTACTCACAATTACATAAGTTATATATGTAATATAGACATATTTCGATAAAATGCATATATGTAAAGACCAATTTCATATATATCAACACATTTTAACTCAATATCTGTAATTAAACAATAATTTGATCATCTATCAATGTATTTAAATTAATAGCCATTTTTAAAAACTAACTTATTACATATCAATACATCTTAATAAAATAGTGGCAATTATATATCTATTCAATGCTATATCGTTGAAGTTAGGCTAAATATATGCATTGAGTTCATTTCATTATATATCAAGCTATTTTAAATGAATACTAGCAATTATATAACTATTCGATAATTTTTCAATATATTTGAACAGAATACGAGTATTTACACATTGATGTATTTTATGTCAAGGCATTTTAACATAACAATTGTAATTGCATAGTTTATATATGCTATATTGACGTATTTTAACTTAATACATATATTTAGAGACTCATTTGATAATATATTGATATATTTTAACTTAATAAATACTCTTAGAGACCAATTTATTACATATTACTATATTTGAATAAAATAGTGATAATTATATAACTATTCACTCCTATATCAAAAATATTAAGCGGAATCTGCACAATTAGAGATCGAATTATTACATATCAAGTTATTTTAAATGAATACTAGTAAATATATAACTATTAAATGATTTGTCAATATATTTGAACATAATAATAATATTTAAACATCAATTTATAATATATCAAAGTATTTAACTCAATACTCATAATTATGCAACTTATATATATTATATCGACGTATTTAAATTAAATAAATACATTTAAAGATAGATTTGATACATATTATGATATTTTAATCTAATACCAGTATTTATATAACTATTTAATAGTATATCGATGTATTTCAATTGAATAAGTATTTTTAGAGAGTAATTTGTTATATATCAATATATTTGAACTAAATAATAGTAATTATATATTTATTCATTACTATATCAATGAATTTTAGTAGAATATATGCATTTAGAAATCGATTTATTACAAATCAAGTTATTTTAAGTGAATACACATAATACAGCTATTCAATAATTTCTCATTATATTTTAACAAAATAAGAGCATTTAAACATTGATTTATTACATATTAATGTATTTAAACTTAAATCTTCTAATTACACAATTAATATATATTATATCAATGTATTTTAAATAAATTCAATATTTAGAAACCATTCGATATTTATCAAAGTATTTTCACTTGATACCAGCAATTATACATCTATTTAATAGTGTATTGAAGTATTTTTACTTAATACACAAGAGACTAATTTATTACCTATCATAGTATTTCAAAAGAACAATGGCAATTAAATAACTATTCGTCGTTATATTGATGAATTTAAGTTTAATATATGCATTTAGAGACTAATTTATTACATGATATTGTTTTAACTAAATAATAGCAATTATATGACTATCCGATAATTTTTTAATTATTTGAACTGAATACTTATAATAAGACATAAATTTATTATACATCATGGTATTTTAACTTAATACTCATAATTACATAACTTATAGATGTTATATTTAATCATTTACACTGAATATATATATATATATATACATATATATTTAGAGTTCAATTTAATATATATTAAGGTGTTTCAATTTAATATTAGTATTTATACAACTCTTTAGTAGTATATTGATATTTTCATCTGAATACATATTTTTAACTTAGTATAAGATATTTGAAGAGAATATTACAACTCTTTAGTATAAGATATTTGAAGAGAATATTTGCAATTTGACTTTAATCTCTTTTATATAAATTTTTTTTAACATAATACTCTGATTACAAACCTAATGTTTGCTATATTTATATATTTCAATCGAAAATTGATATTTGGCGATCTATAAGAGTCATTTGATTGTGTTTTATTGTAATACCTATAATTACATATTTATTTGTCAGTATTTTGATCAATTTTAAGATAATAGACTCTTTTAGGATATGATTTATGATATATCAATGAATTTGAGTTGAATAGTGATGTTTTTGCAGCTATTCATTGCATTACGTTGAATTCAAGTGGAATGCAAGTATTTAGAGTACGATTCATTACATAATAAGTTAATTTAACTGAATATAAGCAATTGTGCGAGTATTCAATTAGTTTTTAAGATATTTGAAGAGAATATATGCTATTTTACTTTAATCTTGTCTATATAAAGGTTTTTAAACATAATACTCTGATTACAAACCTAATGTTTGCTATATTGACGTATTTCAATCGAAAATTGATATTTGGCGATCCATTATGGACATTTCATTGCGTTATAATGTAATATCTGTAATTACATGTCTATTTGTCAGTATATTGATCAATTTTAAGAGTTATTTTAACAAAATACAAGCAATTGTGTGAGTATTCAATTAGTTTTTAATGTATTTAAAGAGAATATATGCTATTTTAATTTAATATTATCTATATGATGCTTTTTAGACATAATACTCTGATTACACACCTAATATTTTCTATATCGACGTATTTCAAATGAAAATTGATATTTGGCGATCTATTAGGGATATTTGATTGCGTTTTAATGTAATATCTATAATTACATGTCTATTTGTCAGTATATTGATCAATTTTAACAGTTATTTTAACAGAATACAAGCAATTGTGTGAGTATTCAATTAGTTTTTAAGGTATTTGAAGATAATATATGCTATATGACTTTAATCTCGTCTATATGAAAGTTTTTTAACAGAATACCCTGATTACACACGTTATGTTTGCTATATTGATGTGTTTCAATCGAAAATTGATATTTGGAGATATATTAGGGACATTTGATTGCGTTTTAATGTAATACCTATAATTACATATCTATTTGTCAGTATATCAATCAATTTTAAGAGAATAGGCTCTTCTAGGTTCTGATTTATTATATTTCAATGAATTTGCAGCTATTTATTGCATTACGTTGAATTCAAGTGGAGTACAAATATTTAGAGTACGATTCATCACGTAATAAGTTATTTTAACCGAATACAAGTAATTGTGTGAGTATTCAATTAGTTTTAAGGTATTTGAAGAGAATATATGCTATATGACTTTAATCTTGTCTATATGAAAGTTTTTTAACAGAATACCCTGATTACACACGTTATGTTTGCTATATTGATGCGTTTCAATCGAAAATTGATATTTGGCGATATATTAGGGATAATTAATTGCGTTTTAATGTAATACCTATAATTACACATCTATTTGTGAGTATATCAATTAATTTCAAGAGAATAGGCTCTTTTAGGTTCTGATTTATGATATATCAATGAATTTACAGCTATTCATTGCATTACGTTGAATTCAAGTGGAGTACAAGTATTTAGAGTACGATTCATTGCATAATAAGTTATTTTAAATGAATACAAGCAATTGTGTGAGTATTCAATTAGTTTTTAAGATATTTGAAAAGAATATATGCTATTTTACTTTAATCTTGTCTATATAAATGTTTTTAAAAATAATACTCTGATTACACACCTAATGTGTTATACTGACGTATTTCAATCGAAAATTTATATTTGACGATCTATTAGGGACATTTCATTACATTTTAATGAAATACCTATAATTACATATCTATTTGTCAGTAAATTGATCAATTTTAAGAGTTATTTTAACAGAATACAATAATTGTGTGAGTATTCAATTAGTTTATAATATTTTTGAAGAGAATATATGCAATTTGACTTTAATCTAGTCTATATGAAGGTTTTTAAACATAATACTCTGATTACACACCTAATATTTTCTATATCGACGTATTTCAATCGAAAATTAATATTTGACGATCTATTAAGAATATTTGATTGCGTTTTAATGTAATACCTATAATTACACATCTATTATCGGTATATCGATCAATTTTAATAGAATAGGCTTTTTTAAGGTCTTATTTATGACATATCAATGAATTTGAGTTGAATAGTGATGTTTTTGCTGTTATTCTTTAAATTTCGTTGAATTCAAGTGGAGTATAAGCAGTTAGAGTATAATTTATTACATAATAAGTTATTTTAACTAAATACAAGCAATTGTGTCAGTATTCAATTAGTTTTTATTTTATTTGAAAAGAATATATGCAATTTGACATTAATCATGTCTATATGAAGGTTTTTTAACATTATACTCTGATTACACAACAAATATTTTTTATATTGATGTATTTCAGTCAAAAAATGATATGTGGCGATCTATTAGGGACATTTCATTGCGTTTTAATGTAATACCTATAACTACACATCTATTTGTCAGTATAATGATCAATTTTAAAAACATAGGCTCTTTTAGGATCTGATTTATGACATATCAATGAATTTGAGTTGAATAGTTATATTTTTGTAGCTACTCATTGCATTATATTGAATTTCAGTGGAGTACAAGCATTTAGAGTATGATTCATTTCATAATAAGTTATTTTAACTGAATACAAGCAATTGTGTGAGTATTCAATTAATTTTTATTGTATTTGAAGAGAATATTTGCAATTTGACTTTAATCTCTTCTATATGAAAGTTTTTTAACATAATACTCTGAAAGTTTGCTATATTGATATATTTTAATCGTAAATTGATATTTGGCAATCTATAAGGGTCATTTGATTGTGTTTTAATGTAATACCTATAATTACACATTTATTTGTCAGTAAATTGATCAATTTTAAGATAATAGACTCTTTTAGGATATGATTTATGACATATCAATGAATTTGAGTTGAATAGTGATGTTTTTGCAACTATTCATTACATTACGTTAAATTCAAGTGGAGTACAAGTATTCAGAGTACGATTCATTGCATAATAAGTTATTTTAACTGAATACAAGCAATTGTGTGAGTATTCAATTAGTTTTTAAGATATTTGAAGAGAATATATGCTATTTTACTTTAATCTTGTCTATATGAAGGTTTTTAAACATCATACTCTGATTACATACCTAATATTTATTATATTGATGTATTTCAATCGAAAATTGATATTTAGCGATCTATTAGGGACATTTGATTGTATTTTAATATAATACCTATAATTACATGTCTATTTGTCAGTATATTGATCAATTTTAAGAGTAATTTTAACTGAATACAAGCAATTATGTGAGTATTCAATTAGTTTTTAAGGTATTTGAAGAGAATGTATGCTATATAACTTTAATCTTATCTATATGAAAGTTTTTTAACAGAATACCCTGATTACGCACGTTATGTTTGCTATATTGATGTGTTTCAATCGAAAATTGATATTTAGCGATATATTAGGGACATTTGATTGTGTTTTAATGTAATACATATAATTATACATCTATTTATCAGTATATCGATCAGTTTAAGGAGAATAGACTCTTTTAGGGTCTGATTTATGACATATCAATGAATTTAAGTTGAATAATGATGTTTTTGCAGCTATTCATTGAATTCAAGTAGAGTATAAGTATTTAAAGTACGACTCATTGCATAATAGGTTATGTTAACAGAATACAAGCAATTGTGTAAGTATTCAATTAGTTTTTAATGTATTTGAAGAGAATATATACTATTTGACTTTTATTTTGTCTATATGAAAGTTTTTTAACAGAAAACCCTGATTACACACGTTATCTTTGCTATATTTATGTGTTTCAATCGAAAATTGATATTTTGCGATATATTAGGGCATTTGATTGTGTTTTAATGTAATACCTATAATTACTCATCTATTTATCAGTATATCGATCAATTTTAAGAGAATAGACACTTTTAAGGTCTGATTTATGACAAATCAATTAATTTAAGTTGAATAGTGATGTTTTTGCGGCTATTTACATTGAATTCAAGTAGAGCATAAGTATTTAGAGTATGATTCATTGCATAATTATTTATTTTAACAGAATACAAGTAATTGTGTGAGTATTCAATTAATTTTTAATGTATTTGAAGAGAATATATGTAATTTGACTTTAATCTAGTCTATATGAAGGTTTTTAAATATAATACTCTGATTACACACCTAATGTTTGCTATATTATCGTATTTCAATCGAAAATTAATATTTGACGATCTATTAAGAATATTTGATTGCGTTTTAATGTAATACCTATAATTACACATCTATTTATCGGTATATCGATCAATTTTTAATAGAATAGGCTTTTTTAGGTTCTTATTTATGACATATCAATGAATTTGAGTTGAATAGTGATGTTTTTGCTGCTATTCTTTAAATTTCGTTGAATTCAAGTGCAGTATAAGCAGTTAGAGTACAATTCATTACATAATAAATTATTTTAACTGAATACAAGCAATTGTGTCAGTATTCAATTAGTTTTTATTTTATTTGAAAAGAATATATGTAATTTGACATTAATCATGTCTATATGAAGGTTTTTTAACATTATACTCTGATTACACAACAAATATTTTTTATATTGATGTATTTCAGTCAAAAAATGATATGTGGCGATCTATTAGGGACATTTCATTGCGTTTTAATGTAATACCTATAACTACACATCTATTTGTCAGTATATTGATCAATTTTAAAAATATAGGCTCTTTTAGGATCTGATTTATGACATTTCAATGAATTTGAGTTGAATAGTTATATTTTTGTAGCTACCCATTGCATTATATTGAATTTCAGTGGAGTACAAGCATTTAGAGTATGTTTCATTTCATAATAAGTTATTTTAACTGAATACAAGCAATTGTTTGAGTATTCAATTAATTTTTATTGTATTTGAAGTGAATATTTGCAATTTGACTTTAATCTCTTCTATATGAAAGTTTTTTAACATAATACTCTGAAAGTTTGCTATATTGATATATTTCAATCGTAAATTGATATTTGGCAATCTATAAGGGTCATTTGATTGTGTTTTAATGTAATACCTATAATTACACATTTATTTGTCAGTAAATTGATCAATTTTAAGATAATAGACTCTTTTAGGATATGATTTATGACATATCAATGAATTTGAGTTGAATAGTGATGTTTTTGCAACTATTCATTATATTACGTTAAATTCAAGTGGAGTACAAGTATTCAGAGTACGATTCATTGCATAATAAGTTATTTTAACTGAATACAAGCAATTGTGTGAGTATTCAATTAGTTTTTAAGATATTTGAAGAGAATATATGCTATTTTACTTTAATCTTGTCTATATGAAGGTTTTTAAACATCATACTCTGATTACATACCTAATGTTTGTTATATTAACGTATTTTAATCAAAAATTGATATTTGGCGATCTATTAGGGATATTTGATTGTGTTTTAATGTAACACCTATAATTACACTTTTATTTGTCAGTATATCGATCAATTTTAAGAGTTATTTTAACCGAATACAAGCAATTGTGTGAGTATTCAATTAGTTATTTAGGTATTTGAAGAGAATATATGCTATTTGACTTTAATCTTGTCTATATGAAAATTTTTTAACCGAATACCCTGATTACACATGTTATGTTTGCTATATTGATGTATTTTAATCGAAAATTGATATTTGACGATATATTAGGGACATTTAATTGCGTTTTAATGTAATACCTATAATTACACATCTATTTATCAGTATATCGAATAATTTTAAGAGAATAGACTCTTTTATGGTCTAATTTATTACATATCAATGAATTTAAGTTGAATAGTGATATTTTTGCAGCTATTTATTGCATTACATTGAATTTAAGTGGAGTAAAAGTAGTTAGAGTACGATTCATTGCATAATAAGTTATTTTAACTGAATACAAGCAATTATGTGAGTATTCAATTAGGGTTTTAGAGTTTAGAGTTTAGAGTTTAGGGTTTACAGTTTATAGTTTAGGGTTTAGAGTTTAGGGTTTAGTATTTTAGGGTTTAGGGTTTAGGGTTTAGTATTTTAGGGTTTAGGATTTAGGGTTTAGGATTTAGGGTTTAGGATTTATGTTGAGATATGTGATGGATATTATATAAGTTAGTTATTATTTTAATAATGTGTGTAAGATGTAAAATAAAGTTAATTTTTAATATTAAATTTTATGTGTAATGTGATATGGCTGGTTAAAATTAAATTAGATTTATTTTAAATGAGCAAACAAACGGGGCCTAACGATGCTGTTATTAGTGCCTACTAGGAAAACAAGGTGTTAGGAGCAATATGGGTAATAATTTGCAACGATTTACTGAATTAGATATAAAAAAAGAAGAAAAATAGTTTAAATTTTATGTAAATATGATACCTTATTTTATTCTTTAAATGATTTCTCAAAAAAGTATACATGGATGTAGATAAACATTCAGCAAAAATTAAGCTATTTATGGTAACTCGGACGAGCCTGATATTAATGAGCCATGGTCAATCTATGATCTGACCCGAAAAAGATAACGAATCAGATCAAATAAATGCTAAATAAAATATATCAATTAACTATATTTTTTGTTCGAATTTTGAACCTTAACAGGTCAATATCTGACCCATTTACAACTGGCGCACCCGAGCGCACAACGCGGGTCGGCCCATGGGCCCAATCGGTCTTGACGTCAGTGGACTCAGGACCACGTCCGGCGCTCTGCTTTCTAGCTTGGGCCGTTCCGGCTTTCTATAACTGCTTTGTTTCGTCGCCGGCGGCCGCGCTGAACTTCACCCGCCAGAGACCTGGGCAAGCTTACGTCCAAGCTCTCTCCGGAGAAGCAGGGACGCTGCGCCTCACGTGATCTCGTGCGCATACCTCGGCCAACCTGTCAATCCAGCTGAGCCCCAAGCCCGAGGCGAGGTCCGCTCACCGTCGGTCAGCAGAAAGCCTGTCTCTGGACTCTGGTTCATGCCCGCAAGCCGTCGAAGTGCTTCAGACCATTTGAATGTCGACCGTTGGGGGTTGTAGGACATGCACATCCCCACATGCCCTCTGCAAAGCTCGAGATGCGCGTCAAAAATTTAGAATGAGACTCTGTTTTTTCTAAAAAAATTATTGCATACGAATGGAGCACCATTCAAATGCAAATCAGAGGCCACCATGTATACCCGGACCCACCTGTATTGCACACGTGATAGCCTCTGATTGGCATCCAGATGGTACTCCATCCGGATACAATAATTTCTCGTTTTTTTCTTCGCTTGTTCTTCTCATCATCCCCAACCCTCATTTTGATCTCTTTGCTCCTGTCGTAATCTTTGAGATCTGTGCAATGAGGGAGTGGAGCATGGCGAGGGTTTTAGGGATGATCATTTGTGGAGATGGGTGGCCTTCTTTGAAGCTCTTGCCCTTCTCTATTACCTGTTTGTTCGATTAAAGTATAAAAAAAAAAAAAAAATTTGTTTGAATCTTTTAATTTATNTATATATATATATATATATATATATATATATATATAATATTATATATAAATTTTAATATTTCATAAAATATATTTTTTTAAATAAAAAATTAATTTATATCACAACTTTGACACATCTAAACTAAATATATATAATTACAACTTTATTTAACATTATACATAATTCTTAATGAGAAAATATTCTTGTTTAAATTAATTTGTTTTATTAAAAGTAAATTATACAAACAAACAATAGAGAAAAAAAATCTTTTGGTGGTGGTTGGTGCTCCATTAATGTGTGAATTGAGTGCAACTTAGCTTGGATTTAAGCTCGTATGAGTGGTTGGTACAACGAGTGAAAGTAGAACAATACTATTTCTTCACCGTAATCTTCACATAAAACTCTAATTTCTTTATAAGAGTTGTAGGGGCTATGCGTAAGGCTGTTAACTTGGCTCAAAAATAGAAAATCAATTGAATGTTAGATCACATTTTGAATCGAGTCGAGATTGACTTAATCCAAGTGAGCAGAGTAACGAGTTATTTTTATGGCTCGAAATTTTTATTAATCCAATTTTAGGACGATATAAGATTGGATCGAGCTAGCTTGATATTTGATCAATTAAAAAAATAATTAAATATATTTATAACTTACTTCATTATATTCATTTTTTCGCAATAACTTAATGAATTATTTTTGTTTAAATCATGCTAATTGTTAATTAATTTTTTATTTCTATTTGTAAGGATTAGATTGAGATAGTAGTATGGTTTAATTTAGTTTAATAAATAAAAATATTTATAATTAAAGTTTTGACAAGAATATCAAAAATTAATTTAAAAGCAAATAGACTTTCGCTCAGCTCGAGCTTGAATCAACAATAAACAAGTCAGGTCTAGCTCAAATCAATGTCAAATTTAATTTTTTATTTATTTTTTGAATCAGATCAAGATTGAATTAAAAAATTTTAATTAAATTTTAAAATCAAATCAAATCGGCTCAAAATCGAACTGTTAATGGCCCCACCAATATACTATTCCTATGAAGCCAAAATACCCATAAATATCACAACATAATTATGAAATCGATTCATAAAATGTTCTTCCTGCATATTCGAGCAGCCATAAACTGCCGCGTGAGGCATTTACTGTCGCAAAATCGCTGTACCATCAATGGGGGTAAGGAAACAGTGAGGCAACAGTGGCGGCGTTCCACTTCCGCTCGCACGTGAAGCCCTCATGTGTACTGGTCGTGGTTCTCTCTGATGTGATCCGTCTTTTTGAACTGAGTTTCTTGAGTGCAGGTTGCGTGTTAGGTTTCATGGGTTTTTTTCTGACGGATGTGTTTTTTTTGTTTTTTTGATGTTACTGATGTGTTATTAATGAATAGCGTTCGAGGTGTTGGGCTTTCGTCTTCTCAAAAAAAAAAAGTTGGTCAAGCTTTTAATCTCAAGTTTGAAGTATTTGGTGGGAGGTTCACGAGATATAAGGCTTTTTTTCACAAGAAATTTAAAAGCTTTGACAATGGGGATGGTGCTTTAAGTCACCTTCATTGAGCTGTTACTTGTGGAGATGGGTCATTCTGCAGCTGTTTGAGAACAGCGATCTTCAATGGAAGTCACCAAGGATTGGAATGGGATTGAGCAGGTTGTTCTTCGAGTGCCGCGAGGAGCTTCTGCCAGGGTAAGATGCCATTGCCTTCTCTGTTCTCTTGCAGTGGCCGCATTTGATTAAAGAATTTGTATACTCTAACAAGATGTTCTCATGGAGATTGGTTATCACTGTTCCAGATTAGCTTGCATGGGGGTCAGGTGATCTCATGGCGGAATGAACGGGGTGAAGAACTATTGTTTACCAGTAGCAAAGTAATCTGAATGTTCTGCCAAAAGCTAAGAAGAAAGGAATGATAGTTTTATCAACATTAGCAATAATAACAAGAATAATAAGAGTAACAGTAAGAAAAAGGACTTTGTAAATCATGTTTTGCTTGTCTTGAATTCTAAATGCAGGCTATCTTTAAGCCACCAAAGGCAATGAGAGGAGGGATTCCAATCTGCTTCCCTCAGGTATACTGAGCATTTATTCTCTATCAGGTTCTTCTTTGGTAGACACTAGATAGAATGCTACAATGATATTCTTTCTTTATTCCTGTTTAGTTTGGAAAGTGTGGAGGGCTGGAGCAGCATGGATTTGCGAGGAACAAAATATGGAGTATTGAACGTGATTCTCCAGCTCTTAAAACTGATGATAATGATGGCAAAGTTTCTGTTGATCTTCTACTCAAGCCGTCCGACGATGACCTCAAGTGTTGGCCTCACTGGTAAAGTTTCTGTTAATCAATATAAATTTTCTGGTCAAGTAATCTAATCGATTCCATGTAGTCTTGTATTGTTTTTGCTTTATCTTGCAGTATGCAGCACTTGTTTACGTTGCTATGATTTTAGTTTAGTATGTTAAGCACAAAAGTTCCTCTGAAGTAATGTGCGCTATGTTGCATGGATTTCAGTTTAGGGCAACAAAGAATTCATCAAGTTTGTTGTTGCAAAGATGATAAATTTGAGATGGCATTATGTAAAAAACTTTCACTGGTTTGTTCATGCGTAGGCCGAATTGTCTCCATTAGTTAAAAAAATAGAAAGGAATACCAAATATGTGGTAAGATCATAAGCTGATGTGAGATAAGATGCAATTTTCAGTTCAAGTTATTTCATGGAGAATTATCATATATGATAGCAAAGTTGATGCAAAATTGATGATGTGATGATCTAGAAAAATCTTGCATGTGATTGCTGAAATTAAAATTACATTGAAAGTAAAATACAATTTACCTATTAGATTAGGATAGTCTAAATCTTTCAAAGTCGCACATGTATTGAACAAATTTATTTGGGATTCTCACAATTATAAATTTGGCCATAAGTTTCACTTAATCAAAAACTGAAGTTTGCCCAATTGAGCAATAAAATAAATTCCCAATCAAGCACAAAGGAAAAATAGGCGATAATTAAGATTTCAATAGTACAAGTTACACCTTAGTCTGAGGCTTAGCATTGCCAAATGGAGCGAGGAGAGAACGAGGAGATAAGAACAAGTGCTAGGGATTCTTGCAGTTTGTTGAGGTAGGGGGAAGAAAGCGAGTGATTCTTCTGTGATGGGAGAGATTATTTTAGAGAAGTAGAGGCCAGCATAGCTGTGTAGACTTTCGGAATAAAAAAGCAAGATGGACGCAATTCATGAATATAAGAACCCGTGATTCTTCACTGTAGCATAATGCTATGGTGAAGGGATACTTCACTAAGGCTTGCAGTTCCTAGCTTTTTCGCATCATGATTGAAGAGATTCATTGAAACGGTTAAAACTAGGTATTTTTGAGATGGGGCACTACGTGATCTCCTTAGGCTTTTTTGGCATGAGGTGGAAAAGTTCATGGGCATCACAAGATAAATTCACATTCATAGAATATTTTCTGTGAATTAAGGGAGAAGATAGGGTTTCTAACAACTCTGAACCTTTTCTTGAAGGTGATATAAATCATATTATATAAGGCTATAATGATGAAATATTAAGAATTTTGGTGAAAAATTTGAATTTTTATAATAAATAAATACAATTAGTGGTTTAGTAATTTTGTCCTAGGTCTTAATCTTTTCTATTGAACTAAAGAACATTAATTTTATTTTATGAAGTAATTGATATTTTCAGACTTTGATCCTATAAATAGGAAAGTCATTAATATCATAACTCTATTTGGATAACGTGGGAATATGCCAAAATAAATAAATATAAGAATTAGTAAATACACTAAAATAACTAATTGGCTTACTTAAATAGGCTCTATTAGTCATAATTAAACTGACTCAACAACAATAACAACCAAACTTTGTTCTATTAGGTGGCTACATAATATTTTGTTCTGTTGCATTCTATCAATTAACAAATCCTCATTAGTTATAAGTGTGTAAGATCATTTCTTATAGTTTCTTGTTATATTTTTTTATTTCTCTCTTTCTCTTTTTATATGAGTAAGATTGAATAACTCAATTTTCTTTATTAGAGCTTCAATTGATCCACGATTTATATATTCAAATCATATAAGTCAACCCTATATGAGTTTATCCTCAATTAATGCTACTTCAACTTTTTCATAGATATATTGATTTCTTATTCTATTGTTTCGTGTATACTCACTATCCATCTTATTTTTTATTTTTTACAACACTTATTTTATTTGTATATATTCTTTTTATAGGCCTATTTTCAGCATCATGTGTCATCGTTAGTCTTACTATAATTATAAAGAATTTACCTTGAAGTTTAAATGGAATATTTTTATCACATAACACACCATATGCATTTTTTCACTCAATATATCTTGCTTGGATCCTCCTAATGACATCTGTACATATTTTATTATCATTTTGTATGATTAATCTGCGGTATTTAAAGCGTTGACTCATTAGCCTAATTCAAGCTTGACACACTGAAAAGAAAGAGATTGATCTGGCTTGATCCACTAGATTAATTCTATGTTGATTCGATCCATCCAAATAGGGGCATGTGGAATCTGCTTGTTTGCACTTAAAAAGTTTTCAAAAATGAAATAGTAATGGTCCAGATGACCGTTTGAAAGGTTCAATATTTTTAAAAACTCTCCCATTTTCGAAGGAATGAGACTTCGAAAAAAAATGGTTCAGATGAATCAAAGGCATCTATGAAATGAAGCTTTAAACAACATCACAAACCTAGTACTTTCGATGGACTCAGAGTGTTGGAAGATTTAAAAAAGCTAAGATAGAAGCTTTTGCGAGACTAAGAGATCTTTTCATCTAAGATAATCTTCGAAGAATTATACTTTCAACAGAATCAATCATGACTTTAGTCGAAAATATAACAGAACAACCATCAGTGGCACCAATAAATACCCCCCAGTCCACTGGTAAAGGGGCTGCTACTGCTATTTCGACTGCTGGAAAGCTAGAAGGCTAAAATTCTAAAGTGTTGAATTGCATGATGAAAAACAACAAGCAAGAGAAGGGTTTGTGACTGGTGAGCCATTTCTCCCGTTGTAGATTCTAAACTCTTCCCCTCTCCTAAGTGAATTCTAAAACTTCGCTCTGGCCATGATCAGTCTCTAAGAATGATCTGACAATATAAGTCTTGAGATCATTGAGACGCCATAGAGCTAATAGAAGCTTCCATAAACTAAGAAACATAAGTTAAATTTCACTTAGGGGCTAGAACAATGTAAGGTTTTAAAAATGACAAGAAGATGCTATCCTCTGGCCAATATAATGGTAAGATTGCCCAAAACCAACAAGAAATCTCTAGCGGATCGCTGCAGAACTCCAGACTTATGTGGTAAATGCTATTTAAAATAGAGAAAAAATGATGACGAACTTTGTTGAGTCTTTCGATGCTCTTTTGATGCCTCTAGATAGCATGCATGTCAACACCAGCTCCTTATCTCGCACAGACATTAGTCAACTCCTCAAAAAAAAATAAAATCAAATATGATTCTTGGGTCAGCAACTCCTTTTGACATCTAGCCTTCATCTTTTTCAAATAAGGCTAAAGATATAAAATTTCTAAAGGCCAAGACAGTTGGGGTGCAGCCTTGGCACTTCTGATTCGAACCAAGGCCTTTGAGCCTATCCTCTTGTGAAACTTAAGGGAGGGATGAAACTACCTTTCGAAAAAACCTCTTCGAACCAAAGTTTTGAACCTATTCCCTCGGACTATCTTACCATGTGTGACTTTTCGAAGCAATCCCATTGAAAGTTATTTTTCGATGCAAAGCACTTATCCATCGAAGGTCATTTTTGATGCAGTCTTCTCATGTGTTGAAGTTTCTGATACATATCTCCCTTTCAAAAATACTTAGCTGAAAGAAGATGCTCATTGTGGCTTGGATAAAGTGATACATCGATGAGAGCAAATAAAAAGTATATTGTCAAATCAAAGCCAAAGACTTTAAGTTTTCTTAAAAAAATTTGTGACACCTACCCCTTGATAGCAGGCTGCCATGCCCTCGATACGCTATCTCGCATGCTCAATGAGCTGGATTAGGAGATGGTAAAAAAAGTCACAAGTAGGTAAATCCCAACTGGATAAATTTATGCCAATTGGTTTGCTCAAATGGCAATCGTCATAAATGCAAGCATCTTGGTTCCTGAATCCAGGTCATCAATGTAATGAAGAAATCTTCCCTATTGATCAAAAGTTCTATTTCTCTAATTGAGGATGAGTAATTAACTACAGAGGCATGCCTTTGTAGGAAATTGTAAGATCCCCAGAACTCTGAAGTCCTAGAGTTATCACCTCTAGAGCGAAATCTATTTGTCTCGGGAAGATGGAATTCTTCAAATGCAATATGAGCTTATCGACATTTCGACTCCTCTCGAGACGCTACACTACTCTGGCTAGTCTTTAATAACTCCTACATTTGGGCTCCATGGATGTCCATATTATGAATTATCGAGTAAGAAATGATTGCAATAAATAATATGCCAATAAACATAATTGGTATGAGCATTTACTGGTTGAATTGTTTGACATACTGCAAAACAGAAGCAATATAGCCAAAATGACATAAAATTAAGGAGACAGAAAATAAATGTGTGTCCCCACTTGGCCTATCAGTTACTACTTGTTTGTCCAATCTTCAGTTGCTCTAAACTTTCTCTCTGCTGTTTTTGGAAGACAAACGCGAAAGATATCATAGTATTGTCTATTAGACTTAACATATTCAAATTGTTGATGTCAATAAATATTTCACATTTCAGTTTTGAATTCAGACTGAAAGTGTCCCTTTCAATTGATGGCGATCTCACAATGATATCAAGGATAAGGAATATCAATGGGAAGGCATTTAGTTTCTCGATTGCATATCACACATACTTGTCTGTCTCTGACATCAGGTAAGTGAAATTTGGAGGCCCAATGATTTGTAGTATGGTTGTAATCTGCTAATGATCAGATTATATGATTTTTGAAGAATAATTATCTCCTTGCCATATTCTATGTTATGAACTATGGATACAGTGAAGTGAGAATTGAAGGCTTGGAGACACTGGACTACCTAGACAACCTTCACCAAAGGGAGCGTTTTACGGAACAAGGAGATGCCATAACTTTTGAGACTGAGGTAATTGTTTAAGATATTTTTCATTATGCTGGCAGCCTTCCTCTTCATTAGGTTGGATGCTGTAAATGCCATTTTGTACTTCATTAATTCATCAAATTTGGCTGATCAATGATTTATTGTACAAAGAGGACCAAATGCAAGTAGGTAGGGTGGTTAGAAAGTTTGTCAGCAAGTGCTAGAGCCATTTATTTCAAACAATGAATTGTAACTGTTAATATACATTTGGAGAGAAATACAAGAAAACTATGATTTTTTTTTTTGATAGAAAGAAAACAATGTTGAAGTTTAAATATTGCGTGAAGCTAAGTTGGGATGTTTCTGACCCACCAATCCAATCCAGCAACAAATGAGTTGTTTTGATAGTAAGACAAAGGTTCAGAGGCACAGTATTTTATTTCCAAATTTCTTCGAATGGACTAACATTTATCCCAATTGATTTACAATGGACCACAATGATGGAGATTGCATGCCAAATGATGGTGAGCTGTTGCAACCAGGCCATGACTTGTAAAAGGCTTTTCTCTAATTCGCAGGTTGATCGGATTTATCTCAGTGCACCCAGTGTGATTGCTGTTCTTGATCATGAAAAGAAGAGGACCTTTATAATAAAAAAAGGAGGGCTTCCTGATGTTGGTGAGGATATCTTACTCCAATCTTATGAAAATCTAACTTAATCATGATACATCTTGTTGATTGGCATACATAAAAAATCCGTAAGTGGTACATAATGTTTTATGCAGTTGTGTGGAATCCATGGGAGAAAAAAGCCAAGTCAATGGCAGATCTCGGCGATGATGAGTACAAGCAGATGCTGTGCGTTGATGCTGCGGCCATCGAAAGGTCAATTACTTTAAAACCAGGCGAAGAATGGACAGGGCGACTGGAACTCTCAGAAGTTGCTTCCAGCTATTGCAGTGATCATCTAGATCATCTCCTTGGAGTAATGTGAGTGATCAAAGCCAGTTAATATGATGCAGGGTATGTTCAAATTAGCTGGAAGCATTGATACGATCTTTGCCTTTGGGCATTATATCATTCATAGCACTTTGTATATGGTTTTCTTACTTTCTTGTTGGATTGTTGTTTCGTATTTGGATGTTTTATGTTGGTGAGAATGCCCATTTTCGGTCAGGTATGGGTTTCGGTGTATTTGACTCATATTTGAGTTGATCTAGCAGTTGTTTGGGTCAAGCAGCGGCAGGTCAAAAACGACCACAAGGGTCACCGAAGAGTCTCTGGACTGAATTGGACCGGCAAACATCAGTCCAGCTTTGAACCAGTGTCGTTCAATTTCAGCATCGGCCATAAAATTGATTGGCGGGCATCATTATCCGTAGACGTGCTGCAAATTGGTTCTAACTTCGTGTGGGCATTCTCCCCACCTTTCTCACTCTCAGGGAAAGTGAAGTTGAGGCTCTTCCATTCAGATCTTCTGAATCTTATATTTCCTTGGATTATTTCGTTTCCCATTAGCTTCTTGGGCTTCTTGCTTGTTCTTGCTTGTTTGTGTCCTCTTCTTGTTAAAAACTGATTGGTTGGAATTGAATCTCTGTTTTACTTTTTTCTGGAGTTAATTATATGTTCTTCTTATGACATTACTGAACTTCCAAGGCTAGTGATGTTTCCTTTTGCATGCTAATGAACTTGCTCTTCATTCATGTTTTTGGATAATTCATAGTTTACATGCAGCAAATATTTCTAAAGTTCAATGAAATTTCTGTTCTCTTTGTATGAGTTCACTGAGTTTACATGGAGCAGTTTTAAAATCTTAAATCTAATTTCTTGCTAGTTTTACCCACCATGGCTATTAGCATTGGAGCTCGTTATAGGATCATTTTACTGATGATCTGTGGGATCAATGGGATGAGATTCCTATTAAAATTTAGGTGATAGGATGATTTGAGTGGTAAGTTGGAGGTCTTATGACGTAGAGCATCTCGGTATTGACTCTTTCGGCAACACTGGGCATGACTACTGATAGATTGTATCGACATTTTACAGATTTTAGTTTTATTACGGTGCATTTTTATTTTATTGTCTTTGCAAAATATTCTATGCTTTTATTATAGGCTTGGATTACTTATATGGTTGGGCATTTTTTGTTATTTTGTATGTTGGATTTCATTTGGGTTAGTTAGTGGACTCATTTAAATCAAAGACCTAATAACTTTAAATAAATTTAAAATCTTTTATTAATCTTAGCCATTAAATCACTCTAAAATAATCTAATGGCTAAAAATGAAGGGATTTGACTATAAATAGTTGTGTTGATGGAGAGATTCGGTTATTTTTAGGGTTTTATGCATCCTTCAAATTAGGAGGGATCCCTACTACCACCTTGACCGTAGGTTGTTGTCAGTAGGTCTGTTTGTTTGTAAAGTTAAATTTAACAAGGTTAAAAATAAACTTAGATGGAGATATTTTTTTATTGAAAGTTGTAAATGATGTGAAATAAAGTTAGTTATTATATTGGGATATCTGAAGGATGTGATATAAGTTAGTTATTATTTTAGTAATGTGTGTAGGATGTGAAATAAAGTTAATTTTTAATATTAAATTTTATGTATGATGTGATATACAACAACAACCAAGCCTTAATCCCACTAGGTGGGGTCGGCTACATGAATCCTTTGTTTCCATTGCGCTCTATGATGTGATATGTCAGGTTAAAATTAAACTAGGTTAATTTTTTAATTTGGAGACAAACTTGAAGGTTGAGTTGCTACTACTTCCTTTCGAGTTACTCAGTCATTGTCATCGCTTCCTCTCTTCCCTACTGCTTCCACTGTACCTGTTAAGGGTACTTGCTGCTCCTCTTGGATGTCACTAACAATGGGTCTGTTTGTTTGTAAAGTTAAAATTAAACTTGGATAGAAATATTTTTTTATTAAAGATTGTGAATGATGTGAAGTAAAGTTAGTTATTATGTTGGGGTGTGTGAGGGATGTGATATAAAGTTGGTTATTATGTTAGGATATGTGAGGAATGTGATATAAATTAGTTATTATTTTAGTAATGTGTGTAAAATGTGAAATAAAGTTAACTTTTAATATTAAATTTTATGAATAATGTGATATGCCTGGTTAAACTAGGTTAATTTTAAATGGGCAAACAAACGGGACCTTAAGTGATTAGAGTCACTATCGCTGCTATGTTGACTCGGTTATTACTCGATTGATGCTGATCCTTCTCATGGATTGAGAGGTTTGAGTCCCTATTGCATCTCTCATTTCTTTGTTCTCCCTACTCATTACATAACTCTTTCTTTTTCATCTCTACTATTCTATTTTACCTTTTAACTCGTTTGGTAAGTGAAAATTTTAGTCATAATTAAAAATTTTAGTCATTATATTTTATCTTATATAAATTTTAACTTTAAACAATAACTTTATTTCACCTTTAATATAATTCTCAATAAATCAATTATTTTTATTTCACTTCTAACACAGTTTTTAATATAATTATCTTATTTTACTTTACATCTGTTTTCAAAAAAAAAAAATTTTTTTTTTCAAAATCATCTTTTTTTCTACGACCAAACTAAGCCTAAAATATTTATTTTTAAAATTGCACACTATTATGTAAATTTTACCTTTTTATTTCTCACAGATTTGCATGTAGATGTTTGGCACATTGTTGCGAGGATGGCTAGCTCTTGCTTGGGATTATCCTAGATTTAAAACACTCAAATTACTTTTGCTTATAATGCTAAGATCTCAAATCTAGCCTTTACTTTATTTGTTCCGTAGGTCTCGTTTGGTTTGAGAGTTAAATTTTAGATAAGAGAAAAAATATTTTATTTTATAAATTTAATGTAAAAAAAAAATTAGTTTAATATTAAGAAATGTGAAAAATGTGAAATAAAATTAATTTTAATATTTATATTTATATTTGATATGAATTAAATTTAATTTTTATAATTAAAATTTGTGTTAGGTTGAATCATGGGGCTGTGTATCTCTTTTACTTGAATTACATTTCCTACAACATTTTTAAGCATTTAATTGGATTGCATATGAGACCATGATAAGTCATAATAAGCTAATTTATTTCCATGATTGTAATAAATTAATTAAAAAATATAAATTTATTATTGTAAATATTTAATACTATTTTTGGTAGGCATTGCTATTCTTTTGAACATTTAAACACGAGGCGAATTGCTAATTCAATTAGTTTGATGACAAGCTTAACGAGGAAATTATTTATGAGTGTAATTATTTCTTTTATGATCAACCTAATCATTAGGCCCTATTTGGCGTGAGAACTAAAATCAGAATCAAAATAATTCTAGTTTAAAAAAGAATAATAATAATAATAAATATTTTTTTTAAATTATTCTACATAAGTTCTAATATAAAAAAAATATTATTTTACTTCACAAATTCAATATTTTTTAATAAAAATATCTATTTTATTTCACATCCTAGACAAAAATATTCGAATCGAGTATTTTGGTCTAGGATGGGATGTGAAATAAAGTTAATATTTTTATTGAAAATTATTAAGTATATGAAGAAAAATAATATTTTTTTATATTATAACTTATGTAGAATGATTAAAAAAATTTATTTATTATTATTATTATTTTTTAAACTAGTACCATTCTAGTCCTGATTTTAGTCCTTGCGCCAAACAGGTTCTTAGTCACTGATCTTACTCATCTCAACATTCCTATTTACAAATAAAACATAGTTTTTTGTGACACTTGGAAGTATGAGTAGGCCTACTTTATGATTAGTGGATGACTTTTGACCACTCCTCATGATAAGAGACGTATAAGAACTGTATATGTTGACTGTTGAAAGAGTTGTAGGACTCATACTAAAGTTTGGTCATATCATAAATAATATATTTTTAGGCGGATATCAATTTAGTTTTATACTTGACTTGAATTTTCAATTACTTCTCCCTTTAACATATAGTATCAGAGCCAACTGTTTCACTAAAATTAATTAGTTTATGTGAGTGAGTATTCATTTGATGAGTTAAAACTATGAAAAGGCTAATACAAATAGTTCTTATATGAGAGAATTATATTAGAATGCACATGACAAATTATCCTATTAGCAAACATGTGTTTGGTTGTCTTTAGTGCTTAGAAAAAAGTTGGAAAGGAAACAATTTATAGACTTTTTTTTTCAAAAAAATATGATGAAAATAAGATTAGATATGTTAAAAATTAGAGCAAATTACTGTTAGATTCCTATATTTACTTATAATTATATTGTAGTTCATATTTTTAAAAATTATTTATTTAGGCTCTGTTTAGTTGGAGGAAAAAAAAATAATTTGAAAAAATTTTATGAAATATTTTAGAAAAATATGTATAATATGAAATAAAGTGAGTTAGTTATATTAAAAATTATATTGGATATGAAATAAAGTGATTGTTTAATGTTGAAATTTATAAAGAATGAGATATAAAATAATTTTTAAGATTTTTACTGTAGCTAAAATAAAATACTTTTTTTAGCCAGTTGCCAAATAAGACCTTGGGTTCTTGATAGAATCTAGAGAATTTGTTTAATTGAACTACTTCGATAAACAGCTAATAGTATCTAAAAGTAAGCTGAATTATTTTATAAAATTATTTAATAACTTTATAAGAGTATGAAGCAACTATTTTCTTAAGAGTAAATAATCAATTAAATGATTTCAATATATCATCTGATAATTGCAAAGAATTATGTATTCATTTGAACTACTTAGGTATGAGGTAAGTAATTATATAAGATTAAATAGGTAGTTAAATTATTTTGATATATTATCAAATAATTGTATAAGATCAAGTATTCACTTTGATTAATTTAATATATCATTTTCCAGTTCTATAATAGTGTGATTTAATTGAATTAATTTGGTATATATCAAACATGTATTTAAAATAAATAATCACATAAATTATTATATGTTGTCTTTGAAATTATGGCTTAGGCATTTTCATTAAAAAAGAAAAAGATTATATCAAGCAATATCTTTTTTCAAAAGTTACAAAACTTATGCTAGTAAGGGAAAAACCCTGGTCTCATAAAATATCTCCTAAAATTGCTTATTTTAGCTTAGAAAATTTGCTTTACAATTGATAGCTTTAAGAACAAAAGATATTTTTGAGTTTTTTCATCTAAAGAGGAGATCACTAGATTCCTTTAAACTGGTATTTTCAGTCAACAATAATTATTTCTATGATCTATTATAACATTGCATCAATTTTTGAAGTAGAATAAGGGCATTCCCTTCCAACTATATTTCATTTATATTTTTCTTGCATTGAGGTCCTGTTTGTTTGACAGTTCAAAATTAATTTAGTTTAATTTTAAACAAGCATATCACATTACACATAAAATTTAATACTAAAAATTAATTTTATTTCAAATCCTACGCACATTACCAAAATAATAACTAACTTATATCACATCTCTCACACATTCCAACATAATAACTAATTTTATATCACATCCCTCATATATCCCAGCATAATAATTAATTTTATTTCATATCATTTATAATTTTTAATAAAAAATATCTCTATTTAAGTTTAATTTTAACTTTGTTAAATTAAACCTTACAAATAAACAGGCCTTTAGAGTTTGTTTTGAGACCCTCCCAAATTATTGTCTTTGCCATGTATGCTATGTGAGTTAGGATTTTCTTTCCTCCATTCTTTTTGGTTCGAGCTTTTTTTTTTTAAATAAGAGAAAAAAATATTTTATTTCTTAAGTTTAATGTGAGATAAAATTTATTTTAATATTAAAAAGTCTGAAAATATAAAATACTTTTAATTTTAATATTCATATTTGTGTTTGATGTGAAGTAAAGTTAATTTTTATAATTAAAACTTGTGTTGAATAAAAAAATTACCTCGAACCAAACGAGGCCTTAAAATGCACTTATGTGATCTCTAATGACTATCCAACTTCGTCTAATTCGTTACTATTGGTATTCTTATCAACATCTATCTCCAAAAGTGAGGCAGGGAATACCCACTGATTCGCAATATATAAACATAGCCCAGATTGACTAAGTGGGTTCCACTAGTTCCTAGGAAGGTTTAGGTGGAGATGGATGGTGCTTAAATATTCATAATAATTATCTTCAATTTGAGTAGTATTTTGTCTATTACAATATATTGTCTAGTAGTTGTGTAAAAGCAAGTATTAGTTGAATAATTTATATACCTAGTAGTTCTTTAAGAGTAAGTAATCAATCAAATTACTTTAATACATCGTATATCATGTAAGAGTAAGTATTCGGCTAAATTACTTATAAATATTAAATAGTTATTTAAGAGCATAAAATTAGTTGAGTTATTTCGAAGTGTCATTTATTTATTTTATAAGAGCATCTATTTACTAAATTATTTTACACGTAATCAATTAAATCATTTTAACATGTCATCTTATATTATGTTGTATTAATGTTTCGATATATTATTAGGATCCTTAGCATTATCAATTTTCCTAAAAGCTTAACCTTATAGGAAGAATACAATAAATTTACTTATTATATTGTGTAGCTAACACTCATGGGCTAAATTTAATCTTTTTCGAACAGTGGCATACTCACCCAGAATAATATAAAACAAAACTAAGCTAGTAGCAGTCATATTAGTCAGGCTTTCTAGTCAGTATATTTTTCAATGTATATAACAACAATCTAATATTAAGTTACAAGTAAATTTTTTTATATATGATTAATAAATATTTATTTAATTTAGTAGCTATATTAATCATTTGATTGTAGTAAATAAACTGTCTGATTGGCCAACTGAACTGCATGTTAAACTCAATTAACAATTTAGGTCCTATTTGGTGTGAGAATAAAAAATGATACTAGTTTTAAAAAATAGTAATAATAATAAATAAATTTTTTTAATTATTCTATATAAATTTTAATATAAAAAGATATTATTTTATTTCATATACTTAATAATTTTTAATAAAAATATCAGTATTTTAGTTTAGAATGTGAAATAAAACTAATATTTTTATTGAAAATTATTGAGTATGTAAAAAAAATAATATTTTTTATATTAAAATTTCTGATCTGAGAGAAATTATTTGGTCCGGCCGGTTTTTTATGTCATTTCTTAGGCACCCAGTAGAAGCGCGCCGCGTGTGCGTGCTGCCTCGCGCACAGCGCCATGCTTGAAACGGCAAGAAAAAGCCATTTTCTCGCAATTTTGCGTCATTTTTTCATATTTTTGTAAAAGTTTTTTAACATAATACATTTTAATTGATATTCATTCATATACAAACTTCAGCAAAGTAAAATAAGGTCAATACAAAGTCATAGATATATTATATTTACATATAAATATAATATATTTATAATTTTGTATTGATCTTGTTTCATTTTATATTTATTTTACTAAAATTTGTATATAAATGCATAAAAAATGACACAAAATTACGAGAAAATAAAATAAAATGGTGTTTTCTCTTCATTTCAGGCGTCGCGTTGTGCGCGAGGCAGTGCGCACACGCAGCACGCTTCTACTGGGTGCCTAAGAAATTACGTGTTAAGCCGGATAATTTCTCCTGACCTGAACCGAATAATGCTTTCGAGCCTATTTGACAGCGGATTCAGATTCAAAATAAATAGAATCGGATTCAAAGTTTGAAGCGGTTTCAGATAAATGAAGCAATTTCAAATTTAAATTTTGTTTGGATGAAAAGTGGCTTGAAACTAATTTTGAATCTACTTTAATTTATTTTTATTTGGATGAATATTAATTTAAAAACTACTTCATCTCACAATAAAAATCTCAAAAATAATAAAAATATATAAATTTTATAATAAAAGTAAATAAAAAATATTTATTCAAAAATTTATAATTTATTTGAATATTATTAATTTAAAATTCTCACGAGGATATATATCAAAATTTGAGATATTTAAATAATGTGGTTATAAGTCAAAAGATGATTTGTTATTATTTTTTAAATTTTGAATTTATTAGATTTAATTATCCCTTAATTTTAACCTTAAAAAAATACCAAATTTATCCCCAGATGTATTTTTCGAAAAATCTGAGAAGAAAGAAGAAGTCTGAAACTACTTTTTCGATAATTTCAACTTCGTAGCCTTAAAGCCATTTCATACTTATAAAATAAATTTAAATTTATAAAATAAATTTTAATTTATAAAATAAATTTAAATTTATAAAATAAATTAAAATTATTTGACTAATTAATTTTATTAAACGGTCTTCGTTCCGCTTGAAACCGGTTGAAGCCGTCAACCAAACAGGTCCGAACGCCGGACCATCACCGCCATTACTGTCGCAGGCTTGCAGCCAAGCCTATGGCTATGGCAAATGCTTCGCTGACCTGATGCGTCTTTCGAAGGCGAGAGCGGGGCCATCTTGTCTCAGCTCTGCAGTCTTTTCCTCGATCTTCTTCTCACTGGCTGGATACAAGCTTCAATCCTTGACTACGCGAGCTCCGTGATTGCATCAATGGCGGCTTCCCTACTCTCGGCGTCCGGATCTGTGCTGTTCGGCAAAGTGGTTTGATCTTGCGGCTTTTCCTCCTCTAGCCCCCTTTCAACACATGAATCTAAATAACACTGATTGTCTCAGTGCGATCTTGGAGTCTCAGTCTACTCGTCTCCTCCGTTCGCCGCCCATAGAAGCAGAAAGCAATCGTTGAACAAAATCCATGCAGTCACGGCGCCGTCCCGGACGGAGCGCTCTCCCTCTTCCACCGGTTCGGTTAGATTACTTGCCTTATATGATTTTCTTGGCTCTCCGGGATCATCTTCCCCTCTCCCCAATGGCCGAATTGTGATGTTCATTCCTTCGTTCCTTTTTTTCGTCTTTAACGTTATCTGCAGGTGAAGCATGCGATGACGATGACCGAGAAGATTCTGGCAAGGGCTTCGGAGAGGTCTCAGCTGGAACCGGGGGAAAATGTCTGGGTTAATGTGGATGTCCTGATGACACACGATGTGTGTGGTCCAGGGACCATCGGTATCTTTAAGAAAGAGTTTGGAGAGAGTGCTAAGGTTAGTGAATTCTCTGTGTTTTCTTGGATCCTTTCACTATAAATTTCTCATAGTGAGCTTCCATAGCAAAATTATATGTCTAGAGTTGTTCCTATAGGCAGGTGCCGTCAAAATGGGATATCTGCTCTTTATGTTATCCTGTAGGTTATAAATTTTTTTCTTAACATATTTATGCCTATACTGGGTGTCATACTTAGAAAACTGCTAATTTTGATGTTGGAATAGGAAAAATTTAACTTTTAACTGCTTGAATGGTTCCTGTGTGATTCAGATCTGGTATTTTGGATGCTTACTTCTACAAACCTCAAGTGCAGTAGATAATATTATTCATTATTTTTGTTATTTTTATGTGATGTATCTGTAGAACTTTGGTCTTGACTTATCTTGAAGGTAGCGGGGGGAGTGAGGATAATCCTCACGTTTATTTTAAAAACATGATATTTTCTATGTTTAAAATTGTATTCCTACTGCAAAACCTCTAGTAGTGGTGGTCTATTTTAATGAATATGGTCTTAATGACGTTTTTATTCTTTATGCTTGTTAGATTTAGTATGTGCAATATCTTGACCCCTTAAGCTCTCTAATTTATCCATGAAGAATTGTTAGGCCAGTGACTTCAAACCACTTAGGTTTGGGGCCCTAGGTGTAAGAACACCCCTAGGGCTTGATGTATCGGATCAAAAAGGCTACAAATCAAGATTACACAGGCTATGAATCAGACTTTTATATTCTTATTCATTGTAATATTTAGTGTATGCAATGTCATAATTCTTTATGCTTTCTAATTGATAAGTGTTAGGTTAATGGCTCCCAAACCAATCGGTTTTAGATGTAAAAACACCCATAAGGCTTAATAATTCTAGACTAGGCCAAGCATTTTCCAAATTATTTGAGTTATGTATGATTGTGAGCTTAACGTAATTTAAATTCACTAATAATTTCAAGAAAATGTTTTACATTATATAAATATAACCTTCCATGAAATCAACTAGTGTCTGCCCTTCATCATTCTATAATAATCAGTTTAATTACTAATTAATTGTTTGAAAAATAAGTATCTAATTGAAATTGAAACAAGCATATATGTTATGGTATCAATCGTTTTCTCACCAACTTAAATGATAATGTTCCCATTTATATGCAAAAAAACATGATAATAAGGGCAAATTAAATCAGAGAAATATAGATACAACTTGATAATTTAGTGGGCCTGATAAGCAATTCTGCATGCTCCTTGGATTCTTTCATTTACTGCTAAAGGCTAGATGTCACACTAAAAATATTTTTTGTAAACGTTTGAAATGAAAATCACTCTCTATCCTCCTAAACATGTATAAAAGGAAAGCCAGTAGAATGAGCAATAGACTTTTTTCAGTTCACTTCTGGAAGATCAATATAGTCAACATGAAAACTTTTAAAATATAGTCAATAAGAAAGTTACCTCTGACCTTTGAGGCCAAATCAACAACCTGATTTACTTCCTTTTAGGTATGATGATTGGAGAAGTCCATATCTTTGAGCAGATAAGAAACATGTGCCAGCTGAAAGAATATTTCCAACTAATCCTGGAATGATCTAATATCCACCACACCAGCACCTAAGAATCATGCAATTCCACATCTCTTGCTGTAAAACCCCAACTCCTTGCAAAGAAATGATCCATGTTGACCAGCGTTTATTCTAGATATAAGATCATTCGAGGCATTGGAGGTTTGATGCATCTAAAATATGTGTACCACCTCCAAACTTTTCTTTTTCTTTTTTTTTGGAAAGAATTGCTTTATTCTTAACAACTTTGTTAAGCTCTAGGATGGCAAGAGAAGCCTCTATTGAAAGCCTTGGTATTGTAGCTCGTAGTCGCAACTGCAATACCTCCCTTAGGCATCTTGTTGTCAACCATTGAGACATTGCCAGAGTCCTATTTGCATACTTCTTTGCCTTGTCTAGTTTTTTAACCTCTTTGTTTTGAACATTAGGATTTTTGGCTAAATTTGGGTTGGATGAATGTGGAGCCATTCTTTTTTCTAGAACTCTTAGCCGATTTGTTTGATTTAATACCGGTGTTATCCTTTATGGATGTACCTACTTGTATAACTCCTTTTGGTGAGTTGCATCTACATTTAACATTTCTTTCTCTTGTGCTAATCCTGGGTGTCATATTAATTGAGTGTTCACGTCGATGTCAACGTACACTCAACATACCATTCGCAGTATCTTTCCCACATAATAGTTCCATCTTATCAAAAGTGTGATTTTCTTGTGCTTACATTTCTTGTAATCCTTGTCATCCTATAATAAAGCACAGCAAAATTAGAAAGAGTTACATTTATATTTAAATTATTAATGAAAAAGCTTTTGTTATAACATGAGAACCTCCGCCATAGGAATGAGTCACTTGTAGGCATACTCAAATGTGTTACTCCATCTCCAATTGGACCTATTCTTTAAATCATGATATCATCTCCACTGTTTCTTTAAATTATACTAGACCTCGGCGACTTTGCCTTTGGTGTGAAATTTGGCATTAAGCTCGTTGGCTATATTGTTCTAAATGGCAGGTGAAATAGGTTGTGATCATTCAAGCTCCCTGTTTTTTTCAGCTTCTAAAATTAAGTCAACCAAGCTTTCCTTTTGCAAATTGGACCATTTTACTCTTATGTTCTTTGTCTTTTTTAAGCTTCTCTCCCTTCACATTCGACTTCCTTACCTTTCTTGTTCCTCAACATATTTCCCTTCCTTACTGATTTCATTATTTTGGAGATATTGTCGAGAGGAGAATGGGCAATAACAACCCAAAGGGGTAAGGGTAGCATCACAATACCTCTACAATAATATATTATTAGTCCTTGTTATAGGTTAACTGCATAAATCGTATATTTTGTTTAGGATCTTGTTTTTTGGTTAGTAACCTTTTTCTATGGATACAAGCTTGTCATAAAAATGAAAGCAAACTTATGTGCTTACGTCTAACCAGTTCTTTAAAATATAAATAGAAAATGTATAGATCCATATGTGTTACAAACATATTCACAACATTGGTAGAAGGCAATAGGTGTAGTATTATAGTCAAAGAAAAGTGCGAATAGTAGATTGAAATTACAATGAGGAGGTGTTTGGGGATATAAAGCATATAATGAAAAAAAGGTTCTTCGATAACATATGCATATTACTGCTAAAGAATATGGATTTAGGAGCACAAATGAACATACAGCCAAGTAGAAGAACATCTCCATATCGATGTTCAGAAAACAACCAATTAACACAAATAAACAACCAAAAAATGGCAAGGAAAACAAAATGATAATTACAACCTGTTAAGAAAGCAAAATCCCATTTGAGTGAAATTAAGCCATTTGAAATCGAAAAAATCCAAAAAAATAATAGATTTCTTGAGAAATCATACACGCAACACAAGTGACAAGTAAATGGATGAAAATTGGGAAAATCAAAACCCCACAAAAGTGCATTAGCGTGAAATTACATTACCGTATAAGAGAGAGATTTAATCTGATCTAGGGTTCTAAGTAGCAAATCCAATAATGGCTCAACGAAGCTTACATTGGAGCGATATAGTTTTGACTTGGATCGCACGTAAAATACATCTTTCCCTAGAGAAAATCTCTTAAGTGAACTGTAGATGAGGTGACAACCAACAATCCAAAATTAAATGCAAATCAATTGATAGAGGAGAAGGTAGCCCATAATAGTGAGCGAGAGACCATGAAGATTGTGCCCAATAGTGAGTGAGAGAAGCCCGCAGTGATGAGCGAGAGAATGAGAAGATAAAATAGAAGACAACGAGAGGTTAGCTATAATAACGAGGGAGTAGCCCCCCCCACCACTTTAACTTTAAGAGGAAGACAACAGTTTGTGACAATTTCTTAGTCAATGTTTGAACTTGGAAAAACCCAAAGTTTTGAAGAATTGCTCGAAGAAAATACATTCCCCTTGTCATAATCTTTGTTTATATCCAGCCTTAGAGATGCATTACGATCATGAATTAGCTCATCACATGATGAAACATCTTTTGTGCCCAAATGATATTGTTTGAGATAAGTCTATCAAGATTGAACCCATAGTATTTGAAATATGATATAAGGGAGAATTTTACTGATTATTTGAGTCAAAATCTTTAAAAGAAAGGTCATCTTCTTGTAAAGACTAATTGGTTTGAAATCCTTCTAATAATGGCATTTTTCGGGATAAGCACAACAAGCATACTAGAATGAATCCGAGAAAGATGACTTCCAGAAAGGAAATCAATAAATGCCTCAAATATATTGTCTTTAATCACTTCTCATCAATATTTATAGAAACACCACCAAACCTATGAGAATTAGGGGAAGAATCTTCATGAACATATTGCCTCCTGAACCGCTTTCATAGTTGGTATGGTTGATAAGAAGGCATTCTTTTCAGTTGAGAAAAGGTTTGGGAGCGAGCTTGATCATTATATTCCAACTAAGTTCATTGAGATTTGAACAACTTACTAAAGAAAATTCTCCCATTCATGTTGAATTTCCCTTTGTATTGTAGAAGGATACCCTCTCCTTTCCTTAACCTTTGAATGAATAGCTTGCTTCTTTTATTTTTAATAGTCATGAAAGAAATTGGAATTTGTCGCCCTCGTTGCACCACTATAAAGTTGCTTTCTATTTCCAGTATTATTTTTCACAAGCAAGTGGAATTGAAGATTTCTTTGGTCAGGTTTAATTTTGTCCTATCGTCGAAAGAATGACTTGGATGACATTTTGTCCTTCAAGATTTGAATTTGTTTCTTTAGCTTCCTAACATTTCAAAAACATTTCTGAACACTTCGTAGTTCCAAATCTTTGAAGTAGAGTAGTAACCTAGACTTCTTTTCATGTAACTTCATTACTTAGAAGTAGACAATGAGTGAAAGAATTTGGAACTAATGTTTCCCTTCGTACAACACTTTAAGGCTGCTTTTTATCTCCAGTATTATTCCTCTCAAGCCAACGTGGAATTGAAGATTTTCTTTGACTAGGTTTAGTGCTGTTCTATTGTCCAAAGATGATTTGAATTACATTCTCCAGAATTTGAATTTGCTTCTCTTTCTTCTTAACATTTTTAAAAGCATTTGTTAGCACTTCATATTTCTAAATCCTCGAAGTAAAGCTTTAACCTGGACATCTTCTCATGTAGCTTCATTACCCTAGAGGTGGACACCAACTTCCTCCTACAATTACGAACTTTCTATAAGAATTTGTGATATTTACACCACATATTAAGAAATCTAAAAGTTCCTTTACCTCTTAAAAGTTGAATATGTCACTTCAGTAGAATGCAACTTAGTTAGTAGTGAATTAAAACCCCACTTCTCAAAGAGTTAGATACCAGTAACCAGTCACTGCTCTTTAAATTCTCTTATACTACTATTTGCTCGAGTAAATGTTTCATGAGTGAAACCAGGATTCTCAAGTCCTAACTCAATTATTTAATTCTTCCATACCAAGGTGGCTGACCACCGCAATGTTCATTTACATTCCGAATAATATTGAAATCCCCAGTAACTATCCAAGGAGCATCAAAGTTTTTATTATCCAAATTAACCTATAATTCGTTTCTATCCTTTTGCTACAAAGGGGTGTACAGTTTATATGTAAAACACAAGATTTCTAAATTGGATAGAGCAATGGGATCTTCCATACTCATTTGTGAAGACCCACAAATCAGGATTTTTTGTTGTATTACAACAATCAAAACTGATTCTTCTATGGATAAAATTAATTCTATCTTTAGTGATTTTAGGTTTAGAAATAACACGAAAAACGTAATCCCATCTACAAAGCTGGAAAATTTCTTCTTGATATTCCTTATGAATATCTTTTTCTACTAAAACGTTGGCCACAAATGGCATAAGAAAGTTTGTAGTAACATGATCTTCTTGAATCAACTTTCCACATGTAGATACTGTAGATTTTAATGCTTCTAAAATTCCTTGGGGAGACTTGGAAATGAAAGCTAAATAGGGACAAAATGAGATTCATGGTCTATACAAAAACCACAACCACATTTTTGTTGTTACGTAATACAATCTCTTATATTTTATCCCATTAAGATCTTTTTCAATAGTATTACAAAAAGGGAAAAATGCTTAACAAATTACACAGTGTCCTTTTGGTTGGAGGAATATTTAACCATTGAAATGGAATTTTTGGCCTTCCATGAGATGTGTGTAAGATGAGAAATAAAGTTAGTTACATTAAAAGTTATGTAGGATGTGAAATAATGTGATAGTTGTATTGAAAATTGTGTGAGATGTGAAATAAAATTATTTTTTTATTAAAGTTTGTGTAAAATAGGATATAAAATTAATTTTTTTTTTAAAATGAGAATTTTTAGCCATGGTAAAAGTAGCTATGACTAATTTTTCCTATTGTTAAACCAACCTTTACCGTGTGCGCCCATCTTTAGGGGTAAACTGAATTCACACATGGTCCCTAGTCATGAGGGTCTGACCTGAACTATGTAGTTGTCAGTAAATTGTCCAGCCTTCGACCAGAGCCACAGTTTAGCTGTTAATTAAAAGTGAAACGTGAACCACAGTGCAACTGTTATTTATAAATCTTACCACGGTGCTGGTATTCCAAAAGTCCAACAGAGACCTCTCTTTTTTTAGCTTTAAAGATTTCAGAAATTATCTAATGTCATCTAGATTTATGAGTACGGTTGTTCCTTAAAGGTATAAAAAGACTGCTGTTCTTCCCATTGCATGTGTAAGAGATGCATCTTACAACTGTATTTTGAGTTTCATTGTAGCTAAAAACTTTGTCGTCTCAAAGACTTGAAGTTCATGCTTTGAGATATCTGGTATAAATCCTGATACTTTTGGGCCTTTTTAACGGTTGGAATAAGGCTGCTGTTATCTCTATTTTGCTGATGTTAATGATATATTTTACAACTAATTTTGAGCATCTTCCTACTTGTTCTTCAACTAAAAAAATAGTCCAGTGACAAATATCTCGAATCCATAAACCACTTAATGACAGGTTTGGGACCGTGAAAAGATAGTTATCATACCGGACCACTACATTTTCACAAGTGATGAACGTGCTAACCGCAATGTGGATATCCTACGGGATTTTTGTATGGAGCAAAATATCAAGTACTTCTATGACATCAATGATCTTGGAAATTTCAGGGTATGATTAATTTGTAGTTATGTTTTTTCCCTTCATAAAGGGATTCATAAATAATTTTCTTTTATGATCTGGAAGGCTAATCCTGATTATAAAGGTGTTTGCCATATTGCTCTTGCTCAAGAAGGTCATTGCAGACCTGGCGAGGTGCTTTAATCTCTCTTCTAGCATGTTCTGTTATGTTGTTCATCGTTAGCAATCTGATCTTTTCTGTTAAAACTTTCTACTAGGTTTTGCTTGGCACAGATTCTCATACATGTAATGCTGGTGCATTTGGTCAATTTGCTACTGGAATTGGCAATACTGATGCAGGCTTTGTCATGGGTACTGGGAAACTTCTACTTAAAGTAAGTGCTTATTTATCACAATATTTTTTTATTCTCGCTATGTGATGAGCTTTTTTGTCGTTTGCCATTCTAATTACTAAGCACATTCAATCTTCTGTAAGTATTGTTTGTTGAGATCTTCATGGATTTGACATGTTCCTTGATTTTTGATGTAGCTTTCATTCCAGAACACACATATTAAAGGCCTGCTTTGTAACTAGGCCGTATTATTGACATTGATTTCATTTTACATAAACCTTTATATGAGTGTTCCATTCATTATGGTGTAACGTTCTGGGCCTAGTTGCATATAATTTCCCAAACCTACAGAAGCATGAACAGTACTCTCCGCAAAACTATTGTTTCTTTGCTTTTTCTTTGTCAAGTTGGTTTCATGAATGTGATGAACCTCTGTACTTATGTGTTACATATAAATAAAAGGAGTTTTGATTTTGACTTGTCTAGCAGCAGGAACAAAAAAAGACCCAATCATGAAAATGAGCTTGTTTGCTAACTACATCGGCCAGCCACCTGGTAAAACTATCAAAATAGATGGTCAAAGTGAAATAGATGGTCAAAGTGGTAAATTGACTTGCAAGCAGTCAAGCCAAACCAAGCTCAAGCTTAAGCCTGCCAAGCCAAGTCCTCTACTCGAACTAGCTTCAGTTAGGTTGTGTGTTGGGTCACCAAGACTAAGTGAGGCCACCTATGAGTACTGGATGATTGCACAAAAGTTGTATTAGTTGACCTCACATGAGTTCAAGATGACCTATGAGTACAAGATAAGCTCACACGAGCGGTATGACTTGCCTTTCATTGGAAATCATGACCATTAAAGGTTGGCGTAATGCTACCCTTAACCTTAAATTTTCACTTAAGAGTCTAGCCATTATGTATAATAGCATCATAGCCTTCTGTTGTTTGCATATTTGTGCAATCCTTGCTGGAATCAACCCAATCCAGAGGATCACAGGTCACTATGTCATCTCCAACTATTTCTGAGACAAAATGGCCACATGACAAATGCCCAGAGGAGGACAAGCCCTTATCCTAATTGACCTTTAGAAAACATGGCGTTGTGGTACTTAGTTACTGTGATACCCCTTTCCATATTTGCCTGGCACAATGCACCTAGCTGCAAGCGATGCTAATGTGTGGTTATTTTTTGCTTTGATATCAATGGTGCCTTTGGTAGCTATTCGAGTGCAGGCTACACCCGCCAATCTCTGGCTAGCATGGGGCCTGCGGTCCTGCTTAAATGGTCCCAGACCTTTTACCCCCTTAGAATGCAGCACGATCATCGATAGCTCCTGTCTTGTACAATCCCCTCAGCTCTACGGCATTGCTAACTACTACTAGGGCTGTTACTGATCCGATTTCAAGCCGAGCTAATACCGGCTCGAAATCGGATTGATTATATTTCGATCGACTCGAAATCGACTCGAGCTCGATTGTGTTTGACTTCGAGCCGGCTCAAGTCGTTTCCAATCGACTTCGAGCCGATTTCGATTTATTTTCGAGCCGGCTCTAAAATGAATCAAATCTCAATTTTTTTTAAGCCGATTTCAATCCGGGTAAGCTTGATTCGATCCGACTCGAGATCGGCTCGGTTTATAATATATATATATATATTATATAACATATATATATTATATTTAATATATATTATATACATATATTATATATACATATTATAATATAAAATATATTTTAATTCGAGCCAATTTCGAGCTGGATCGAGCCGAGCCTACCCCGGCTCAAAATCGGCTCGAAATTATTACCGAGCCGAACTTTTGGCTCATTAGTCAGCTCATTTAGATCGACTCGATTTCGATTCGATCTAAAATCGATTTAATTTTCGATCGATTTTCGATCTTCGATCCGTATTAACACCCTTAACTACTATGCTCGCCCTGTGGCCTTTGTACCATTCATCTTTCAATTCTCTTAGCCTAAAGATTTTGTAATTACATTAAGGCCTAAAGCATAAAACCTAATGCCAGTATCGTTGGTTTTACCTCCTAGACCACCATTCCTTTCCTTGTCACCTTGACTGTAGGTGGTTTTTGCTTTCCTTGTATGACCTTTTCCAACTTCACTGTCAACAATTTGTTTAGAATGATGGATCTTGATGCTCTCCTATTTCCCACAATTAGAGCAGCCCGTCTCGAAGGACTACATGCCTTTGAAGTTTGATTACTACAGGGGAATGCCCCATTGATTTGTACAAGGATTCAAGGATGCGATCTGTTATTTACTCCTTGCTGATACCATGAAATGTCATCTCATGGTTTCAACCTTTATGTTCACATTCACATGGTACATATGCCTTCCAACGAGTACATTTCATCATATGACCACCTTAACATGGAACTTCTCACTTGCTTCTTGGGGACGGTGAGCTTGGACATCTCTGATATATTATAGGTCAACATTAAACAGAAAAAAGAGAGCATCAGGGCGTAGACCAATCACTTATTTATTATTATTAACTAGATTTGAGATATTAATCCAACTGTCACCATCTACAACTTTCATAAGGTCTTCAAAGATGATCCTTTTATGAATGCGCTAAATCTCCTCTGTCCTAAATCTAACTTAGCTTATTAGTTACATTGGTCGGTTTGTCCTGGTTGAAGAAGCTCATCAGATCCTATCGTTTGAGAAAGAGAAAAAGAAATGATAAGATGACAATAGTTTGATACCACCCAAGGCTAAAGTTTTGAAGAATGGTGGGAACAAGAAATCTCAGTGAGATTGTTCTCTTCCCTTATATGGGCAAATATGAACTCAATTGTTCGATCACTAAGGTTCATGCGATAACCTATAAGCAAGGCCTACACCCACGAGCATCATTGATCCCACAAGCAGGAGACCTGACCCTCCTAATGTAGATCCCAAAAGGATTGTGATTCTATCAAAAAAAAAAGGATTGCGATGTCCATAGGGCTTACACCGAGTGTTTAGGGTCCAACACAGGTTACTTCTGGTCGAATACAAACAAGGACGCTATAGAGTTTGTACATATTAATTTACACGATCAGTCACCCAGTTTCCTTCACTCGATCAATTCCTTTGATACTTCAAAGTCTTTCGCGGCTCCACTTAGGTGTGTCTCATATTAAATGGTATTCTTCTTGTACTTTTTATTTATAGTAAAAAAATCAAGCTTGTTTTATGTTTTATGTACTTTGTAAGTATAAATTATTTCTTTTATGGTTATATTTGACGTGTTGAGTCGTGTTCTTGCCTTATGTTCTGGAAAATCGTCGTGTCGCTGTGTCGTGTCCTCATGTCGTGTCCTCATGTCGTGTCCTCATGTCGTGTCCATGCTTCATAGTACATTACTAACAATCTTAGCTCTATTTATCCCAATCCAAAGGATCCTTTGTCACTATTCTATCTCCAACTAATTTTTATGATAAAATGGCCACATGGTGAATGCCTGGAGGAGGACTTGTCCTTATCCTAACAAGTCTTTAGAGAACCTGCTTTTGTTGCATCTAGTCTTTGTGATAACCCTCACCACATTCACGTGGCATCCAATTGAGAATACCCTTTCTCCACGCTTACCTGAGTGATTGGCTTGACTATAAACGTAGGATTCCATCTCTCCTAGATAGGAGCGAACCCTAACCTAGAGGTAGAAGCTGTACTTCCTCCTCTTTTACTTGTAATCCATTGGAACCGTTATAGTGCCCTCCATTAAACTTCTTTGTTGTTGTAGTGGATTTTTCTTGGCTTGCCTCGACCGTGGATGTAGGGGATTTCTCCGAACCACCTTAAATTTGGGTCTGCGTTTTTTTTATTTGATTTTTGCTTGTTTGTTTTCTTTCATTATTTTCTCTTTCTGACAAGGACAACAACGTGAATCAGGGTCCTCTTTGACTTGGACCTTCTTCCCATTTTCTCAAGACTTTACCTAAGCCATTTATTTGATGACATAACTTAATTCTTCTTGATGCACGTAAGTGAATAAATTACACAATCCAAATGTGAAATATTCGAGAAGAGAGATTGCCTTGCTACTGCTGCTTTAATGTAATACTCTTTGAATTGCTACGTAGTGTGATTAAAGGAAGCGTATATGTGATTGTAGCTAGAGAATGCTATTCCTGTTGTAATTGGAATTGGAACTAACCCTAATAAGGCCTAGATTTATAGTTTGGATGCATGGAAATATTTCACAGCAAGTAATAGTATTTTTTTTGCCTTTTTGTTGTTCAAATTTTTAGTTCTTACATTTTGTAAAAAGACAAGGGTTCCATACTTTTGTGTCTACAGTATATGTTGTTTTTTTTTGGTTTAATGAGCTCATGTCATGCAAAATGATAGGTGCCTCCTACTTTAAGATTTATACTAGATGGAGAAATGCCCAGTTATCTACTTGCTAAGGATTTGATTTTGCAAGTAAGTTCTTCAATTTTCTTCCATTATTTTATTTTTCATTTATTCTTTTCAAGTGTAGTTCTTTTAAAAATATTGATTGATTTTATAGCTTGTTTATGTTCCTGATGTAATTTTCCTTTCGCCTTGTAGATCATCGGCGAAATAACCGTAGCTGGTGCAACATACATGTCTATGGAGTTCATTGGTTCGACAGTTGAAAGCTTGAACGTAAGTGGATAATTTACACTTACATTCATGTAAAATGTGCATGGGGAATGGGAAGAGTAAAGATGGAAGGGGAATGGGGTACAGAGAGAAACATATAGGAGGGAGGGAAGAGATCAGAAACTAGAGATATTGTGTTCATAATGCTTTCTAACTTACTGAATTACAAAACAATGTAGCTACTTATCGTGCTTTTTTTTTAATGCAAATGAGAAGTAAATAAATAATAATACATTAACAATTAAAGGCCTTAATGCCAGTTACTTGGGTTCAGTTACAATGATTACTCTTCTCCTTTTTGTTCTATGCATTTGTTCAAGGGATTCAACTCTTCTGTGAAACCTTATACTAATTCATTTTTTGTTTGCACATTCGTCTTTTAACATTGTAACTTGGATGACTTCATGTTTACATGCATAGTCTTTTAATTGACAATTATGCCCCATTGTTCTCCATTCTATTTCAATGATTATTTTCTTAATGCATTCAAGGTTATTAAATTACAAAACAGTGTGACTACTTATCATGCTCTTTCTTATGCAATTGAGAAGTAAACAAATTGTTTTTTGAGAAGTAAACAGTTGATAAAACAATAACTACTTGGGGTTGACTATTGATTTCTCTTTTGTATTAAGTTCTATGTAAAGTAATGCTACTTGAGTGTGTAAGTCTTTCAAGTCATTTTTTTGAAACCCCATCTTAAGTCATTTTTGGTATGCACCCTCCTCTTTTAACTTGGTGACTTAAATTCTATCACGCTTAATGGTCAGTGATGGTTTATCCTTCCCCATCTTATTGATGCCACACGACTCTTTATTTAATACAATCATTTTTATGAGTTCCACTCAATGCTTTAAAAATAGGGCTGGACCAGTCGGTTCAACCATGAACCGCTTGTCCAACTATTCCCGGTAAAGTTCAAAATCGGTAGCCATTATGAATCACGTTGAATTAGCCAAAATTGCTGTCCAGCTGAAAAACTAGATGACTAGTGCAGTTGTATTTGTCATTTTTAACAAAAAATTTTTTTTGCACTTTGCTGGATTTGAACTCAGGACTTTTTAATTATAATGCAAAGTGTGAACCAACAACGCTAGCAATTTAATTCGGTTTGCATGTGCTGCAATTTATATGTAATAAAATATCATGCTATTATATTCTTATTATATTTTACGAGTATTACTTTTAAATTATCTTATACTATACTATTAAAGGTGGTAGGTAAGCAGCTGAATTTTGGCATTTTCAATTTTGCCCTTGATAAGTTTTATGATTTGCAGCCTTTGCCATGGTAGGTAAGCAGCTGAATTTTAGCATTTCCAGTTTTGCCCTTGATAAGTTTTATGATTTGCAGCCTTTGCCATAATTATTTCTGAGCTGTATTTTGGCATTTCCAGTTTTTCCCTTGATAACTTTTATGATTTGCAGCCTTTGCCATAATTATTTCTGCATAAAATGGTGCGCAGGCAGCTGCAAGCTAGTTATATTATTAAAAGTACACATAGGGTTTATTTAGTTCCACATGACTTATTTTTATTTTTAGATGAGATTATCCCTCTATATAGTTTATTTATGGACATTTGAATGACCTTGTAATGAATACAGTTTGCATTTGTGTTCAATTTAGCTTTGAAATGTGTTTTGGTGTTTTGAAGGGATCGATATGTTGGGAGGAGTAGGGAAATCTTAGGTGAGAATCCTTAAAATTCTAATTATTCAGCTATTTTGAGAGAAAAATAAAAAAAGAAAACATTGCTCATCATTTCTTGACTTTGACATTCCACCAATATTTTGCATCTAAGTTAACTTAATCATGTTTTTTTTTTTCTTTTGAAATATTAATCATGCTTTTGTTTATTCTTTTATTCTCTATGAACATCTTTCAAGATCCTTTTTTCTTTGGGGAAGGAAAACTTTTCAATAATAATTCATCTTCTCGTCTATTTAATTCTAAATTTTAGGTTTTAACCTATAATGAGAAAGGTTAGGTATCTGAAACCTGGAATGAGGTCTATTATCTGTCACTCCCTTCCTCCTAAAGTATTTTCTATTAAAATCACTTGTATCGGGTGGTCTGCTGTCATCTGTCCTTTTTCTGTGTTACGGATATTATTTGTTGCGTCATTTTATGTTCATCAGATGGAAGAGAGGATGACATTGTGCAACATGGTTATTGAAGCAGGAGGAAAGAATGGGGTTGTCCCTGCAGATAATACTACTTTTAATTATCTTGAGGTATGGAAGTATGTGCTTTTTCTCAGCTCATGCTGTCTAATAACTTTCTACTTCATTGTAAATCCAGTATGCTTGAATTAAAGCTAGGATTTCTGATAGACAATGTTAACAATTATTTACGCAGGATAAGGCTTCTCTAAACTATGAGCCTGTTTTTAGCGATGAAAATGCCAGGTAAACCATGACTTCTTTTGATTGTCTTTAACATTTTATTTTCTTAATTCAACCTTTTTGGTTATGTCACTGTATTGGTTGCTACAATATTTTTTTCTTACAATCCTAGTTATCTAGAAATCTCATAATTCAACTTTTTCTCAGGTCAGCTCCGTTGTTATATCTTAATGTTATTGTTTTCTGTATATCCAAATTTTGTTAGTGGCTTCCTCTGAGTACCTTTGTCTATGTTCCTGTCATATATTTCCACTTCACAGTTGTGTAATTCCATTAGCAGCTTTGTTATAAAAGTTTGTAGTTTAAGTCAAATTTTATTAATAGTTTTTCTTTTGATGACAAGTGGCGATGCTAGGGGTGTGATATTTCTATTTATTATATGTTAAGGCTCGGCATCTTTATGTTGTCAAACAGGTTTATTCGAGATTATAGATTTGATGTCTCCAAGTTGGAACCAGTGGTTGCAAAGGTTTGTAATTCCTCATCCCTAGCCTGGTGAATTTTCTTTTACTTTACATGCTCAGTAATTTTTGCTCCTTTTTCTTTTAAACAGCCACATTCTCCTGATAAACGTGCTTTAGCAAGAGATTGTAAAGATGTGAAAATTGATAGGGTATACGTGGGCTCATGCACTGGTGGGAAGACTGAAGATTTCTTGGCTGTGGCAAAGGTTTTTCTTGCCTCGGTAAGGTTATCATATTCTTTTCTGCTTTTCTCATTTTGTTTTCCCACCTATTGTAGTGATCTATTTCTTTATGCAAAAACAAATGGCATAAAAACGTTCTTTACTTGAGATGGATGTTAATACTTATGTTTGTGCCCATTATCTTTGAAATATATTTTGGTATTTGCAAATATTTCTCCTCACATATGAATCGTTAAATTTGTATTATGCTGATGATGGAAGTATTTTGTATTCTTTTTACTTCTTAAATTGTCTACATTATGCAAAGATCACATTGTAGGTGAAGCTCGTCACCTTAACTGACAAACCACCTTTTTTCTTTGTTTTTTCTAAACTTTGACATTCCGTATTTTGTTTTCTCATCAGAAATTGGATAAAAAACATCAAAATAGATGTCTTATTTACTTAAAACGTGATGTATGCTTAAAAAAATAAAATAAAATAAAATGTGTAGTAAAGTACGATGCATGCTCTACAACTGTTCGTGGAACAAAATATGCCCGAACTTAAGAGATTGGAATGGTTTAGCTAAGCGAGAAATTGATTTTTCTGTGATCCCATAGCAGAGGCCATGACATTCTAAGAATGATCGTTGTGTGTGAAATAGATACAAACTTCCTGCTAGCACAATCTTCATGCTTCGTGGACAGGAAAAACTAAAAGATCCTTTTTATTGAATTTTGACCACTTGGTTTAAGAGACACTAGAGGTGCCTTTTGAGAATTATCATGTTTATCAAGTAATTTATGTGCTAATGGGCAGGGAAAGAAGGTGAAAGTCCCGACATTTATTGTCCCGGCCACTCAGAAGGTATCTCCACTTAATTTTTAGAATTATTACAGCAGAATATGTTGTGAAATTCTGCCATGGTAAGCTTTTTCCTTTGCATTTTTCCAGGTTTGGATGGATTTATATGGCATCCCAGTCCCAGGATCTGGTGGGAAAACTTGTTCCCAGATATTTGAAGAAGCTGGTTGTGATACTCCCACTAGTCCTAGTTGTGGTGCTTGCTTGGGTGGCCCTCTTGACACATATGCTCGTATGAATGATCCTCAGGCAAGTTTCAGGGCAACTTGCTCTTTGCGAATTGGGATTTTGTTATGTGGAACTAAGCTAGGATATATACAACAACAACTAGGCTATTATCTCACTCAGTACGGTCAGCTATATGATCCTTTGTTTTTTTGCATTCTATTAAATATCAACTCATTTGGCTCCAACTATATAAGATCATTCTTAATAGTTTTTTGCTATGTCCTTTTTGGTCTCCCTCTTTCTCTTTTTATATATGGGCAAAAATCTAATAACTTAACTCTTCTTACTGGAGCTTGTATATTTATCTAAACTAAATTGACTCTCTCTAAGTTTTTACTTGATTGACTTAGAAAATAGCAAGTATGTGATGCATGTTTTTGAGTAACTAGGATAACATTCCCTGATAAGGATCCGTCACTTGTTTCTCATTCAAAACTGTGCTTGACAATTTTGTGAAAAGTTATCAATGATTAGATGAAGATGACTACATGTGGGATCTCACTTACCTTAAGATTGTCCATGCAGGTTTGTGTATCTACGACAAATAGGAACTTTCCTGGAAGGATGGGAAACAAACAAGCACAAATTTACCTTGCTTCGCCATACACAGCTGCGGCATCAGCACTGACAGGTTTCGTAACTGATCCGAGAGAATTCATGCAGTAGGAAGAACTTAAGTTTTCTCACTTATGAGGATGTTGTACTGTTAATGGGGTCTGTTATTGGTTGGTTCTGCTTTCCTCATGAGCTCCTCTGCTGCATGTTTGTTTCCAATTATATAAGGTTCTAGAAGTATGATTTACTTCACAGTCTAGTTTTATGGAGAAGGTGTCTTCTTCTACTAGAGTCTTGCAATTAGGGTCAAGAAATAGTTTCTTTTTCCATTTTTCCAGTTTCACTTGTTATGTACTATACTGTTGTACTTCACTGGCTGGACTTTCTGTTATAGGGAGCTAGTCAACATGAAGTTATATTGTTGGAAGATAACATATCTATTTGTGTCTGTAGTTTTGATACTGTAAAAATAGAATTTGTTACTTTCGGTTTGCTCTCTTTCTCTAGAAAGATACCTACGTGACAAATTGGTGAAATTTTAGACTTGCCATATTACATTCCATAATTGTTTACATGCCTCTATGTGCATTACGTCATTTTTTCTGTTAAACTACACTAGAAATCATTGCATTTGGGTGATATAACTAGTGTAATGTTCAGGTACCAATAAACTTGTGATATTTAGATACGTGAGACTCAAGTAGCACAATGGAGTGAGGAGGTATGAAGAGTAACATTATAATGATGTTAGGCACGGAGAAATAATTTATCTTCTATTCTTTGCATTTGCACAGACAAAAACAGATAGAGCAAGAGGATAATGGAGATTCAGTGATGGAACTTTGCCAGATTCTTCGTGAAGGTAGAAGAAAAGTCTCAAGATGATACTCTCTCCGAGTCACCCAATAAGAAACGCCAGAAGATTGTGACGAATGTCAGAAGCAGTGAGAACCTGTTAGGGCAAGGGGAAAGGTCTGAAGGAAAAGGTTGGAGCTTTTGATGCTAAAGCAAAGGCCCCTAGAAAGAATTGCTTAGTTGAAGAGAAGAAAATTCTCTTTAGTGCGGTAGTGCAGCAATTGGTTCCTCTTAGAGGGGGAGACTATACTCATTGTCACATTTTGTAGTCCAAAGGTTGAAACCGATTGACCTGGACTCCATTTCCTCTCTTATGAAGCCCAGCGTGGGCGCTTAAGACCAAAGCAAACAATAGTCTTGTGACAATGCTGAACATGATGTCGATGGAGTCCTCCTGAAATTTATCAAGGTCATGGACAATATGAGCGGTTGGAGAAAGTAACAACATTTTTTCTTTAACAAAATGATAATTCTAAAGTCGAGAAACACTGAAAAGCTAAGGCCACAATATGTTTCGCTGGCATCCAGTGCAACTCAAATTTTTTAGGGCTTTCTCTCAAAGAAAATGTTGTCCTGGGGTGTTGGGAATAGAAGACTTTAAGTGATGAGCATGGCTCAATTGGAAAAAACCCATTGTATAGAACCCCAAAAGTTAAAAGAAAGGCTAAGATGCTAGAGGAGTCGTAGGATATAAGGAGGTTGGTTGAGAAGATGGTTCCCATCAATGAGTTCCCGCTCAATAGCATTTAATTTTTTTGGAAATTAGTGACGGGCTTTATGAGGTGAAGGTTGAAGTTGTGGCCGCGAGGAGAAGATATGACTATTCCATGAAGAATCTCAAGGGGCCTTAATAGGAATTTGGAACTTGATAAGATTCTTCACCTTTGTTTATCCAAAAGTTCCTGTAAAAGCCTTTAGGATTTCTCCCGATCGCCGAAATAGTATTCTGCCAATGATTGCCAATAGAAGACCCCTGAGGATGTAGGGACCCCTGAGGATGTAGGGTCCCCATGCCTCGGTTCCTCCTAGTATCGATTACAGGAGTATCACCTAAGGAGATACTAGGTTTCTTTTGCTTCTGTTGTTCGTTTTTGTTTGCTGGAAATGGATCTCAATAATGAAAGGAAAGTAAATGTTTTCTTGTGCGCCTTGCGATGTGTTTTTCATTCTCTAAGTAGCTTGAATGCATTTAAGCTGACTTAGGAAGCATACTAGGTTTCCAACTCCTAGCGTTTGGCCATGTGATCATACACTTAGGCTCTGTTTGGTAATAAGAAAAAAAAGAAGATTTGGTTAAAATTTATAGTGATTTTTGAAAAATGTGTATAATGTGAAATAAAATAAGTTTGTTATATTAAAAATTGTGTATGATGTGAAATAAAGTTGATTGATTTATTGAGAATTGTGTTGGATGTGAAATAAAGTGATTGTTTAATGTTGGAATTTGTGTGAGATAAGATATAAAATAATTTTTAAATTTTTTTAAAAATAAATTTAAGATTTTGATCATGGAAAATTTTAGCCATGATTTTTAGTCCATTACCATTGCCAAACAGGGCCTTAGTGATGGTGTGTTGGTGCGCTCCTCGAGGTTACCTTCCCTTGAATTGTGGGATTTCTATGACTTGCAAGAAAATCTCAGGCACAATGTTTATGAAGATTCAATTTTAAAAAAGATAATTGCATGTTCTACATTTCTAGTCTACAGTGTCAGACGTGTCACCTGACTTGTATTTTGATTGTCTTCCAACTATCATTGTCCTTCATTGTCTTCTTTTTCTCCTATAGATCTCGCCCTCCTATCTGTTGGTTCATTCATTGTGATTATGGTTTAATCATGCGTTTTGATATTTATCATCATTTTTAAGTTGGTAACTCATAATACATTAAGTTTAATGTGTATAGATTTGATGATTTTCTTACTAATTTGGTGCTCTACATTATGATTAAAATAAAGAATGCTTAGAAGTGAAATCAAGCTTGAAGTTTTAGAGTTACACAAGTTGAAGGATAGCCATGGAGATAAAAACAAGGGTAAATTGCAAGTAGGTCCCTGTTGTTTGATCATATGTGCAAGTAGGTTTAATTTTTTTAAAATTGCTCAAATTGATCTATTAGTTTTAGGTAATATGCAGCTAGGTCCAAAATGCAGATTTAACAGTAAAAAAAGTATGAAATGACATTTTTACTCTTAAAAACGGATCTCGGCCAGCTTGTTCTTCCCCTTGCCGGTGCCTCCAACGGCATCGACGGCGGAATACAGAGTTGCCACTGCCTTGCTCTGGGGTTGTGTTGAAGCTGTCGGCATCGCAGCCTCCGAGGTCGGTGAAGTTTAGGGCGGTGAGGTTGCGGGTGGGGTTGTACAGTGGGGACGATGGGACCCTGTAGATCGCCGGAACGCTCATGCCGTCGGTGTTGTCCCAGTTCCAGAACGGGAGGGCCAAGGAGGGGTCGCCGACGAGCTTGCCGAGAATGCGCTCATGGAAGTAGAGATAAGCTCGGTGCCATGGGAAGAACAACCAGGAGAAGTGAATCTGGCGATCGAAGAACAATGAAAACTAATTAACAGTCAAATTATAATTAATTAACTCATTGGATTTGATCACGATTATAAAAAAGATCATTATTTGCACCTCAAGGGTGATGTTCCGGCTGCTGTGCATGACCGCCGGCGCAGTAGGCACATTGGATGTTCGACTGCTGGATGAAGTTCCAGGGATGGTCGGCTGGAAGGGAGCACATGAAGGTGGTGGCGTTGGCGTATTTTTGGGCGTCCGCCGGGTCAAGGGATTGGGCGGGCCGGCAAGTGCGGAGGGGGAACGACGGTGGCCGAGGGGTGAAGTTGGTGATATCGGCGCTGCTCCGGCTGGGGCATCACCCTCGCAGGTGACTTGTTTTTGCTCTGCCATGGTCACCGGCGTCACAAAGTGCTTCCTCGGAGTGTTGGCAGTTTACAGCATCGTCTGCGGCATAGGAGAGCTTTGGGACAGTGGCAAGAGGAGCTGTCGCTTCGAGGCTCCGCTGCCCTTGGCGATTGACGACGGCGTTTTGGAAAGGAGACGTCAACGCTTGGACTCCAGAGCAAGGCAGCAGTGACTTTGTATTCCGCCGTCGATGCCGTTGGAGGCGCCGACAAAGGGAAGAACAAGCTGGCTGAGATTCGACTGCCCCAGAGAGAGAGAGAAAATATTAAGGGTAAAAATGTCATTTCATATGTTTTTTTACTGTTAAATCTAAATTTGATTTAGTTGCACATTACCTAAAACTAATGAACCAATTTGAGCATTTTTGAAAAAATTGGACCTACTTGCACATATGATCAAACAATAGGAACCTACTTGCAATTTACCTTAAAAACAATGAAGACCCAAATTTTTGTTTTCATTTATTTGTAAGTTTTTCCATTTTATGTAGAAATAATGATTGATTGATCTTATAGTGCTAGGATAGTTTGACATATGAGCACGTAGGTAATCATTGGAGAGTAGATGGATCGAGGTTAGATCGATTAAAAATAAATTAGACAACCATTTGTGAGATTTGATGGATGTTGTTGATCAATCAAAGTTGATTGATCTTTTGCTAAGTGTAGTTTTGGTTGATCGATGAGAAACTTTTGATCAATCAAAACAGTTTGAATTGCAATCGTTGAAGTTCTAACGACTAGTTGATTGATAAATTAGTCTATTAAAGACAGATTAGCATCAAGTTTTAGTAGTCACTGGGGGCTTTTTCTTACATAAATGGAGGCTCAGTTTTGGGCTATGTTGATGAACTTTTTGACACTTCATTCAACCCCATTAATTGAGATCTATTCTCCTTTGATGTGAAAGATTAAAAACTACTTAAAAGGTGATCAGTCTGCGATTAAAGAAGTAATCTAGCTTAAAGGATCTCATCTTGTAATCCGTCTTTCCTAGTTCTTTAAGGTGCAATCCTAGAATGGAGAAATGCTAGTATATTTAGGCCTATTATATATCTTTGTATTTTTTTTAGGTTGTATTATTTTTCTCACATAATTGGTGATGATGGCCAATAATTGGATAATTAAAGGTGGTGATTTGTAGATCCTTCGCACTAGCTGTGAAGAGTATCCTCTAACATCAACTCTCTTTATAAATCATTCTCCAAAAATAACCTCAATACTACAACTCATATGATGTAGATGGTGTGGGATCACACTGAGGCATCTAAATGGGATAAGTAGACGCTAATATGTAATTTAAAATTTTAATTTATTTTAATACAAAATTTAAAGGTGTAACCAAATAAATGAAGTTAAGATACAATGTGGTTAGGCTCAACCCTGAGTCTACATCTATCTCAACCCAAATCAACAATTTACTATAATAAAAACTCATTTGCACTAAGCAAAGAAGCCGTTACATCATCCTCTTCAAGGGATCAACTAATCATCTCCTCTTTTCATTCAAGAGAGGGGGGTCCAAATATCTTTTGTGTTTTTGTTGTGTTGGAGGATAAGGAGAGTCGAGCATTTCAGAGCACCGTTTAGATGGATGGAGACCATTGCATACCTTGGTTGCTTTATCCTTTGATCTTGGACACAGAGAAAAATGATCTTCCGGATTAGGAGGTTGCTCTCGAATGACGCAACTTGTATTTCTTCATGGGAGGGAATTTGGGGTTAAATAGCTTGTAACCCAAGCTTTGTGACCTCGAGCTTTTTAAGGATCCAAAATTTCGGAACGGTGACACAATAATAGTTATTGTCGCAAAACTTAAGAATAATTTGTGGCCCTTTGATGACTTCCTCTCAAGAATCCCCATCAATATATAAAAACTTTGTGCTACGTGGAGGTTATTATTAGGAATCAAATACATTGTTACTGTTTACTACCTTGCTCTAAAACATTTTTGTTGTTTATAGGTTGGAATGTTAAGACGATGCTCCTATGGGAGGATGTCCCTAAATCCAAAAAGAAGATGCACCATGGACATCTGCCCATGGCCCAATTAGAGACCAACTCCTAGAAAATAGGAGAAGAGAGCAACGACGAGAAAGAAAAGCTGGGCAAGGTCTGGGAAATAGCAGCGAGAGAAACTCTCCATGGTTACCCTAATTTTAAGTGAGGGAGATAGGGGTTCTGTGTAGACCAATCTATTTCATACCTAAGGCTCTGTTTGGTAATAAGAAAAAAAAGAAGATTTTGTTAGAATTTTTAGTCATTTTTGAAAAATATGTATGATGTGAAATAAAGTAAGTGGGTTATATTAAAAATTGTGTAGGATGTGAAATAAAGTTGATTGATTTATTGAGAATTGTATTGGATGTGAAATAAAGTGATTGTTTAATGTTGGAATTTGTGTGAGATGAGATATAAAATTTTTTTTTAAGTTTTCTTAAAAATAAATTTAAGATTTTGGCCATGGCTAATTTTAGCCATGATTTTTACCATATTGCCAAACAGGGAAAAGGAAAATAAGTTGTCATTGCCAAACCTCCGACAAAAGCATAGGGGTTGAAGAATACTAGGAACAAAAATGTGATGACTCGTGACCGTAGAGGGCAAGGAGTGATTGCTTGGTGATGTCTCAAGAGAATCACTAAAACAAAGTACAGTTCCTACCAGGCTTTTAGGTCAGATGATGAGTAGTGAGAGAAGTATAAGAATGAATTGTATCATATCGAAAAGGGATAGACATTCATGCATTGTATACGTAAATTAGCGTGATCTTAGATGATAAAGACGCCTTTTCGGGTAAAAGTGTGAAGCTATTGATGTCAAATTTTATAGTTAAGCATGCTTGAGTTGGAGTAGTATTAGGATGTGTAACCTCCTATGAAGTACTTAAGCTATGCAGTTCCTTAAGGTTAAAGCAGAAAATATCTCTACATTTGAATCATGAAATGTTACAAAAAAGCTACTCGTCCCTTATAGTCAAGCCGAAAATCGAGTGGCTATGCGCAAGGATGCCTTAGCCAAGGTCTCCAAGGAATTTGTTTGTAGGAAACATTGGGCGGAATATTCGAGGTCTTCTAAGATGTGGGAGACAGACGGGTCTTTGGGATTGCAAGAGAAAAGCCTGCATCCCCGATGATGTAAATGAGGGAGGAGTAGTTCCCTAGGAAAGGATGCTCTGATCACCCACGGCAAATCCACGAGGAATGGAATTCAGAAGGACCTCAAAAATCAAGTCCATGGTCTCATGCTTCTTTCCTTCAGGGAAAGCTTTGGCGACAAATAGGTCAATATGGTGGTGAAGTCCTTTAAGGCGGGGAGAGAACTACACCTTCGTGTCCAACAGATGATGGAACAGGGTTTCCTATGCCTGCCCAATGCAAGTCTTACTATCGTAGTAAATTTTTAGTGAAGGGTCTAGTGGAGAAAATGGTTGGAACTTCGGGCCCAGAACTAATTGAGACTCACCTTTGACCTGAAAATGACCTTGTTTTTGCCTTTCTTAGCTAACACAAAAATGTCTGTTGGTTCCAATTGGCTAGGAGTTCGTGGGTTAAAATGAATAGTTTTGTAAGGCGGAACTCCAAGGATCTTTAGGCAGAGGTGACATACTCAAAGCTTGTTGCGAGACTATTGAGCAAGAAGAGAAATTCCTCAAATTGGGAAAGGAGGAACTCAGGGGGAGGTCCTTGCTCGAGGAATTGAAATTTTAAACTTCAGGGGCACATGTTGGAGAAAAAATCCCTAGATGTAAATTTGATATCTCATCCTCAAGATGTAGAGATACTGTCCATTTTGATTTTATAGAATCACATGATTTAAGTATTTCTTAGGATGGCCAATCATGTAAAGACTGTTCCATCTCAAGCACTCTTAACAGTGGAGTTCTCACTACTAGCTTCATTGTTTTTCTCAAAAATACATCTCTACAAATTAAGATCACAATATTTACTTATATGGCTCAGTCCTATTCAATGTAGGATGATTCATTTTTGTGCATCTTTTATCACTCGTTTAACTTAAATATCTACCAAGAGTCATCTCTCGTACCAGTAATTTGTTTCTCTTGGGGCATCACTCGCAATTACTTCATGTCTTCTTCGGTCATGGATTGTCACAGGACCATTGGCTTCTTTTTGGTTTATTGTCAAACTACAATGTGCTATGAGAGTTTGGCGTTGATACTATATTTAGCATATTGTGTTGCAAATGTAGATGTATTGTTCGCTTTAATTTTAGAGAACTACATGACTTTAGTATTTTCTAGGAGAGTTTACCTATCGCAAAACTATACCATCTCAAGCACGCAATGGAGTTCTCAACACTAGCCCCATGATTTTTTCTCAAAAAGTGCTTCTATAGATTGAGATCACACTAATTTACTTGTCCTAATTGTAGATGTGTTGCCTTTTTTAGCTTTAAAGATTGTGTGATTTAAGTACTTTCTACGTGATCACCCATTTCAGTACTATTCTAGCTCAAACACGCTTAACTATGAAGTTTTCATTATTAGCCACATGGTTTTGCTCCCAAAGACGCATCTACATTTGAAGGTCATGTATTACTTATATAGTTCAAGTGCCCACCTCCATTTATGATGTGAAATGATTCGTTTCTCTCTTATTACTTCTGAGGCCTAGAAGCCTCCTAAGAGCTGTTTTTTACAACAATAATTTTCTTCTCTTGGGATATCCCTACTCTCTTCAGCCACAGGTCATCAGAGCTTTACTAACATCATCTTAATTGATTCTCATACCACATCATATTGTGGAAAGTTAACTTTAATACCATATTACAATCTTCTGTGATTCAGGTATAGAGGTGTTGTCTATTTTAGCTTTAGAAATCACATGATTTAAGTACTTTTTGTCAGAGTCGCCAATTTCATTACTGCTCTAGCTGAAGCATGTTTAATTATGGAATTACTATAGAATTATGCGAGATGCATACAGGTGCAAAGATAGCATAAGGGCAAGTATAGATGTGATGATTTGATTGAAGGAGCATGTTTAAGGTTCAATTGAACACAACATTAAACTTCATATGTATGTTATTATGGATTATTAGATAATGATGAAGTTCGAAAATGAAGCTTATGGATAGAACTTTTGTGAATAGTTATCAATTGAGCCTTGGGGCTTCAACAACACTGTCTTCAAGGAGGATTAGCCTTGTTGCTTTAGGCTTGATGATGTTTTTTGGGCTGTGGTCTTGATATAGACTTGAACTACCATTTGAGCTGATGATTTGACAATTCATGATGGAGCATTAATGAGGTGATGGTTTTACTTCCTATAAACATGGTGTTGTTGAGAAGCTTAGCGAGCCCAATGAAGAAGCATTTGCATTAGCCTAGTTGCCCATGAAGGTCTAGATGGACACTTTGGATCTAGAACATTTTCCTTCTTGGTAGGATCTCCTTTAGTCTATGAACATAGATTTTTGAATAGATGTTTGGCTTGTGGCAACTTATTCATAATTATTTGTTAGATTAGTGGACTCCTCTAGAGCTTATTTGTTAAGACTTGTGGCGACTTACGGATATCGATTAACCATTTTGAAAAACAGTATTTGAAACATGATACGGTGCATGGCCAAAGCAAGCATGATTTAAAAGCATGCTTGTCTCAGCTAGTTATAAGAAGAGCAAGCTATAGTTTCTTAGGTAACTCGCAAGGGGGTAATTGAATGTAGCTCCGTGTAGTACTTGTGCTTTTGGAGTCTTTCAGTTAGTTATTTAGAATAGATATTCTGTTCATTTCTAATGTGGTCTTCCACTTTTAATTTAAAGATATGTTGAAGAAATCTTTGATTGTATTTGTGTTAAGTACATTCTTGGCTCCCCCAGTTGACATTGGATGTTATGCCATTTTGCCTTTTGAGTACCTGCCAAGGATTTGAGAACAGAATGCTCAAAGAAATATTGAAAATATTTGTGGGTTTTGTTTTTTAAGTGCAGGGTGGAAAGAGGGTGGGGGTAATAACCTCATGAAGATGAGGGCTACCATCACCACTGCCCAAAGTGGACATTAGAGAAGTGATGGGTAAACACCTCTTCGCTTGGGAGTTCTTTGTATTTTAAGTGGGGTTACCTCATGGGGATGAGGGTTAGCGTAGGGGAGTCGTAGAAAAAGCACTATATGAGTTGTTTTGTCAATTGCATCGCCAAAGGTGATCGGTAAAATGAAGTCTAGGGAAGTCACCCTCTCACCGGAGAAGCTGTTAAAACAAACCCTGCATTGGAGGAAGTTCTCAAAACGAATCTTCAATTGCGAATGGTTGTTTTTTAAAAAAGTATTAATTATGTAACTGCCCTCTTCACTTCGACATTGGCGATGTGGGCAGTGAAGATGATGGGTTATCAAAAGAATTTTATCGACTGGCATGTCTTCTTGGACTAAACTGATGAAGCATAGGTGAGTCGCAGATAGATCACCATATGAGTTGTTTTGCCAATGGCATCGCCATAGGTGATCAGTTAAATGAAGTTTAGGCAAGTCACCCTCTCTTCGGAGAAGCTGTTAAGACTAACCTTGCATTGGAGGAAGTCCTCAAGGTGAATCTCCATTTGCGAATGGTTGTTTTCAAAAAGTATTACTTGTGTAACTGCCAATATCAATAATTACTCTCTTCACATTGACATTGGAGATGTAGGAAGAGATGATGATGGGTTATCAAAAGAATTTTATTGGTCTAGCATGTCTTCTCGGCCTAAACCGATTGTCTTCTCCCCTCCTTTGGGTCATCCGAGAAGATGGTGTTAATGATTGTGAACCAGAGATGCAACAATTTAGGCACCTTTATAGTCAAACATTGGGTCCCCTTTGCTCTTAACACAGGGATTTTGCTTTCGGCCTTCTTCCTCACCCTCCATGAGTTGCTTCCCTATTTTGGTTCCTTGGAGAAAACCTGCAGGTAACCATAATTGATGAGCCTATCAATGATAGACTTGAGCACATGACACTGGCGAAAGCCGCCCATAGTTTTTCCCACAATTTTGGTAATAAGCATAGTCGTTCTACGAATCCACACATGAAGTGAGTCAAGCCTCTTGATCAAGTGTGCAATCGTGCCATGCATATGCGTGACTGTTATGGACTTCACCAATAGGACAGTTCAGAGCGCAACAACTCTACTGCTCTACCTGGTGTATCGAAGAAGACTTTTAAGTCTCTAGCGTTTGACATCAATGAAGCTGGATTCCTCCCCCCTTCTTTTTCTTCCTGCCTTTATGAAGTGTCTCCTCTGTTGGTACATGCAGCCAGACAATTGTCAGATGTTTAGCTTACATCTGGGGTTTTTTAGCTCGAGAGCTTCTTAAAAAAGTCATCTTTAATAATTTCACTTCTAGTGTTTACTTTATGATAGCCGGGTATACCATCCCTACTTACATTGAAGAAGCTATTGACATATGGTCGAAGGCTCTCATCTGGTATTTGCTTGATGTTAGACAAAATGTGGTTAGAGAAGGCCATATTAGTAGCCCTAAGGAAGTAGCACTAGAGCTCCCATTTCAAGTGCTTATGAGACTGAGTATATCTAATGGACGGGTGAATATACTAGTGAAAACTTGCCCTATTCAACCTAGACGTAGCCTTAAAGCTTGGATATGTTTTTATGCATCCGTCTTGCCCTTGTTGTACTTCAACTGAAAATTTCTCAAGGATAGAAGCATTGCAAATCACGGCATAGCGAGATGCCTCGTAATCTTGGTTACCAAAATACACCTTTGAGCTAAAACTAGGATACATGGCCCCAAAGAATTGTAGATCTCCAATGATTGTGAATGTTTAGAAGGCCTGAGGAGCAGGTGAGAAAGGGATATCATGTGGTTAAAGTAGTGGGCGCAAGAGGAGAAACTTGAAGCTTGTGCTAAGCATTGAATCTGAAAGCATGAGCATGATGTGTATTGTGGTTGTGGCTCACTAATTGAATCGGGTGGGCGTCTTGGGGGCGCATCACTGCTTGTGCTAGGTATTAGTGAAAATAACAAAGGGGGATCAACTCTCAGGAGCTAGAAGGGTTACGCTAGTTGTGTTGCCACACTGGGAGACAGCGCGTCCTCTAGAAGGATGTGTCTCCTGTGCATGAGGTAGAGGCATCACTTGCGCATTTTGAGGAAACACCAATTGAACCGATGGTAGGGCCATAGTAAGCTTTGGTGTTGCCGGGGTGATAGCCATAATCTTAGTCGCTCTTGCCAAGGTGAGGTTGGTGATCATTCTCTGACTAGTCAAAGAATGTCTTGGAGGGAGCTCTGCTCTAGGAAGTTGAAATCTCATGTTGTCCATCTTGGTTGGTTATGCTCTCCATCGGCCCCTTCGATGGGGGATGATTATGGAACTCCCTACCATCTTCGATCCTATGTTTGGGTACCGAAAGATGGCGGAAAAATGCGTTCGACCAAAGAAGGGTGTTGCATCCACAAAGGAGAATATTTGGTCCATAATATTAAGCCGCCCTGAAAAAGAGGAGAAATAGAGGGCAAGTGAAAAATGAAAAAATAGCAACAAAAATAGAGAGTAAAGTAGTCCGGAGCAAGTCCAGGGAAAATGATTCACTAGATGCAATTACTAAAAGAAAGTGCAAGGAGAATAGAAAGAATTTCTTCTGCAAGTACAAGAAGGATGAGACTTGGGCCAAAGAATTGTTGGCCGAGTTAAGTGAGGTTAGAAAGCTTTCCTTTTGGATCTATTGAAAAGATGTAATCATGAAAAAGCCTGGGAGAAGATAGGTCTAGATAAAAGAGTCTAGAAAAAGTCGTGTAGAGTCATGGGGAACCTTATTTATAACCACTAGAGGAGATTGAGGCTATTAGAAGAGGTCGGTATTGACTTAGGCTTTGGTCATTGATGCTAGGAGGAGCACTGAGAGAGTGCTACGTGGTCTGTAAGTTGTTAAAGTTGTTAGGAAAATGAGGCTTTTTTGTAAGACACATCTTTTGACTGCTTTATCCATCGACCAACTAGTTCTTTGTGCTGAATGAGGAAAAATTGTTAGGGACAACCGTAATATTCATCGAGAAGTTCATGTGCATATAGCTTAAAAATCTAGTGATGAATAGAGTGGAGATTAGCAGACTTGGGCAGTAAGTAATTCCTTAAAGTCATGAGCTATAGGAAATGTTGTGCATGTGGTTAAAAAAAATAGGACACCAAAGTAAATAGTTAAGCGGATTAGCCTCATTGCTCGAAGCTACTGGAATGTAAGGCTAACCGTTTGGCATTAGGGAACTGAGACTTCTATCAAAACACATTCTCGATACGAAAAATATCATCACAATACTTCGACAGCTAACTCTATACACTTGGTGGGGGAAAAACAATTAGGAACACATACCACATTCACTTAAAGTTATTATAAGCATAGTATGCGGCATTTATAGCATTCACTTGAGAGGCGAGGTAACGAAGATTGTTAGATTGACTATCGAACTTGAAGTCTAGGGTTGCTGAAAACATACCCGAAAGTAATTAAAAAGGAAAGTAAATAAACTAATCCACTACTCATACATGAACTAATCAATCTGATTTGAGTTAACAATCCAATTCATCTTGGTTGTCTATTTAAATTAGTTGCTACTCGAACGATTGAGATTAATCTGAAATTTTGAATGCAAACACTACGGATCTCATGTCTAGTAGTTGCGTTAAAATATTATTTATTATTATTGGTGGCTACATATAAGCTTATTTATAACCCAAAAATATTATGTAAAAATAAAAACTTTATACTAACTTCTTTGTTTTTTGATCCAGTCTACTGTTGGGTCCAAACAAAGACTAGACAATGTTATATTTTCAGAGTTTTGGAATAATTTATTCACATGAGAATAAAATATTTTTATAAATAACATTAATTACAAAAAAAGACTAGATAATGTTATAAGAAATAATTTTACATATTTAAAATTATTACAATAAAAATAAAAATTTCGTATAATTGCTCTAACCTGCTGAAATTAAAACTCAATTGTTGCCAGATTAGTTACCTGAGTCATAAAATAACTTCAATATATTGGAAAATTTACATACAAAATACTAAATTCATCACAAATTATACATTTCACCATCTTTTAGTAAATATTACACATATCACACTCTGCTTATGGATTTTACATTTCTATTGTAACAATAAAAATGTAAAAAGAATATGATATGTGTAATATTTACTAAAAGATAGTGAAATGCGTAATTTGTGATGAATTCAATGTTCTGTATGTAAATCCCCCAATATATTTCAGTTTGAGTACAGCTAATTAACATAACTCATACTTGACATGATTTCAAATATAAAATAGATGTAAACCTTTCATAGGATGATAGGAGCAAGGCTGTTAAATTAATCTGATAACGAATTGCAGTTCTTCATGCAGTCGTGCACCAATATCAAGCTAAGCGAAACTGATAACATGCAGGAGGTTGCACTCTAGTCTTCAGTAAGCATAACAGAAACAGAAAGAGAGAGAGAGGGAGAGAGATGGAAGAGCTACATAGATATATAACTTGATCCCAAATGCGACTTAAGAAATGACAAGAAAACATGACTTCAGAAGACGGGCATGCTCGACTCCTAAAGTACAACGAGAACAGTGCAAAATCCAACCCATGGCAATCACTGCCGAATGAACGATAAAAGGAATTTGTAGCCACCAGTGAATATGATTGCGTTCGACAATTAGTTTATCCCAAATATCCTCATCGAATATGTCGCACTGCATCAAGAGTACATAATTCCAGGATCAGAATCAGGCGTAGTGCTGTAGCATTATAAGAAGAAGAAGAAGAACAATAAAAATACTTGAATGTTTCTGTTTGATTAGAAGTGAACAAACAGAGTATCAAGGAACCAGAATAACAGTATATCATTCTTTTTATAAAAGAAACAAAAAATCAATCCAAACTAGTTTGGATAGGTTATGTAGCATTTTTCTTTCATACTCGAATTAAATTCCTGTAGAAAATAAAATGAGTGGTAGTAGTTTTTTTTATTCTTTTGCCCTTAACATCACAATTCCCCCCACCTCAATTGAAAATTATAATGATGTGAACTTAAACTCGAGATCCTCTTATTCCAAACAAGCTTCCTTCCTACTAGACTAGGAGAAGCTCCACAAGTAGTATTAGCTCAAAATCAAAAAAATAACTTATCTACAAATTACAATGCACAAGTAAGACTGCACATCAACCATTTCTAGAAGAACTCTGCCAGTATGGGAGCCTTATACACTCATCGTACTCGAAGAATAATTAAATAATACTGATAGTAAAACTTCCAAAGAATATAATGGACTTTGGAAGCGAAGTTTTAAATCTATATGCAATGATATGTTGTTCTACAAACCCATTGCTTATGACTTTCAGAACAAAACCACTTTCAAAAAAAGATATAAAGACTTTAAAAGGCGTTTGGTTCAATTTCATACTAGATGTTTATGTTATCTGGATATTTATGTTTGTTTGGTTAAATGTTATTATATTAAAAGATAACAATATAAAATTAATCTAATCTCATTTCTCTCCGTTATAATAAGAGTAACATCTAGATGTTCATCTCAGCATTCGGAATGTCACTTTCAAGAGCCCTGCAATCAAAGTAATGCATGGAGTAAGAGAGAGATCACCAAAGTTGTCTTACATGTAAAACCTTTGTCGCTACGTCTTCCCCAACTCCCTTGATGTCAGAACTTCTAAATGAGAAGCATAGAAAACAACAATTATCATCATAGACTGAGCGACCGCCTAAGCATCATCACTTCGCCCCCTATTATCGACTAGCAATAAACGAAAGAAAAGAAAAGGGGACTCCTTGAACGTCTCAACCTTCATGCAAGGTTCCGAGTTCCTCATTCAGCCCTCCCTACCAGCAATCACTAAGGTGCCGCATTAGGAGTAAGCCAAAGAAAAACCATTTCGGCTCTCATCTTTTTTGCTTACTCTTTTTCTCCTTGTTATAGTAATTCCGACTATTTTTATGGGGGATTGTATTTCTGATATTGTAACTTTTCCATCAGAGTAGACTTAAATTGTCAAGACGGCGTCGTGGTTTCTTCCTATCATGATTCCGGTTCAGGATAATTTTTTGGTTTCCCTCTTTTTTCAGTTTCATGAATACGTTGACAAAAGAATTTATACCAAAGATGTCCTTGTTCAAGCAAACAACCAAGCAACAACAAAACAGAAGATAAAGAAGGATGTAAACCTTAGATCTTGATGATCTTAGCAGGTCGGATCAGTGGGTTAGCCTTCGAGATCTCCTCCCTCCCTGCAGCCTTGTAATCGAAAGAGCAATGATGGGCATCGGAATAACGGTGCCGAGCGCAGAATAGGTCGCCGCATCGGCACCGGAAACCTGTGAGCCCAACCCTTTTCCGGCAGGTCGAGCACCGATTCCCGACTTGAGTTCGCTGCCGCGGTTCTTCCGCTGGGTTTGGTAGGGCTGAAGGCTTGACGGCAGGTGCCGCACAAAGATCTTGAGAGGGTTTCGATGGGAAAAAAGCTGGTGAAAGTTGTGTGGATGATTGCGATGCTGCTTGTGAGGTAGTAAGATTCGAAGGAGGAGACGAGGAGGAAGAGGGCGATGGAGGCGAAGTGGGTTTCAGGATCTCGGGTTCATCTTTGCCGAGATCTAAGCTTTCCGGAGCCATCGGATGATCTAGAAAGAGAGATTGGAGAACCGAAAATTCGAAATTTTAGAAAAAGAAGCAGTCTATAAATCAAAGCTCGGAAAATCAACGATCAGAAGAGAAATCAAATCCCGTCAAGAGAAAAATGAACAAAGAGCGAAAAAAAAAATTCTTATTGCAGCAAGAAATCGGACCATAAAACCGAAAAAGATCGAACTTTTTTAGGAAGAAAAACGATCAGATCGATAGTTCACGATCGATCTACTGGTCAAGGACTCAAGAGAGATCGAAGAAGGGACATACGGAGGAAGGAAAGAGAAAGGGAAAGGAAGAGGCCTTGGAATGAGATGTTCCAAAAGGCATTAAAAAGAAAACAATTTGTAGAAAAATGACGTTTGAACATGGAGACTTACTACTATTCATTTGTTTCAAAAAAAAAAAATCAAAAAAAATTTAAAAATAATAACAAGAATAATAAAAAAATAATATTAAAATGATATTCTCTTAACTTAATGAAACAAAAGTAGAGATAGAATTTTAGAAGTGAGAGGCTAAAATAATAATTTAAAAAATATCAATTATCTTATTTCTGCTAAAAAATTAAAATCTCAGGCCTGTTTGTTTATAAAATTAAAATTAAACTTGAATAGATATATTTTTTTATTAAAAGTTATGAATGATATGAAATAAAGTTAGTTATTACATTAGGATATGCGAGGGATGTGATATAAAGTTAGTTATTATGTTGGGATATGTGAAAGATGTGATATAGTTAATTATTATTTTAGTAATGTGTGTAGGATGTGAAATAAAATTAATTTTTAATAATAAATTTTATGTGTGATGTGATATATCTGGTTAAAATTAAACCAGGTTAATTTTTAACAGCCAAACAAACAGGGACTATATAGAGATCTACTTTAACTAAGTAACTAAACTAGAATATAAAGAAAAATAAGACTGGAGAAACTATCTTTTGAATTAGAATTTTTTTTTTTTTAGTTTTTCTTAAACGATATGCCATGTAGCATGCGAATGTATGATATTGAAGTCATCAAGGCAATAAATATGATATGTATTTCATGCATTTTATTCAAAGATCAAATTAAACAACTCACATAAATTATACTAATGAAAGATAAAACTTATTACATACTAATATATGAAACGTAAGAGAAAAATCATGCTAAATTACATATGTCCAACAAAATTTTATACGTTGGAACAAGAACATTTAAAAATTAGGCAAACACAATTTAACACGTACAAATCCACAGTTACATAAGAATAACAACAAGACATGAGGTGTGTGCATTCTAACAAAGTAAAAGAACAAAAAATAAGAAAATTACAAAAAATATCAAGAGAACTTTATCGAAGGAAAGGTATTTAAACATGAGATACTTCAAACCATATTTAAAATGTGAGGAGAACAGAACCTCTGCCTCCTCAAAACCTCCACTTACCTCATTCTGAAAAATCGCTTGGAGTACCCTCAGAACCTCGACCACTTGCCTTGCTTTGAAATAGTCTGAAACCCACTTGGTTCTTCTAGACTTCACTAGCACTTCTAGTAAAATTTTATCTTTAAAACATGTAAATTCTTTATTAAAAAAAAACATCCTCCTTTAAATGGATTCCCCAACCCATGAATAAGCTAGTTTTCTCTCCTAGAAGTTAGTTGGCACCTCCTCTCACCGTCAAACAAGTGGGAGGAATTTAAACTCAAATTCTAGTAAATGAAGAAAACTGTCAATGCAAATAGTCAAATTTGAGAGGACAGTCGCTTGTGATGAGAAGACAGTTTGACCTAATATGGAGGATAGTCTAGTTGGCTTTTTCGATTGCAGAAGGATAGTCTAATGACTATTTTAACTCATTACACCCATATAGTAGCTAATTTCACCTCTTAACCCTTCTACGTTTATAACATTTATAATCAATTACACCCACAAATAAATACATAATACAAGACGGTAATAACCCTTCTATACATAAGCTCTATCAAATAAATAAAAGTAATACATACTACTCTAATACATCAATATATATTTTATTAATATTTTAAATTTATGATCAATTTTTATAATTTATCTTAACAATCAACTGTATTTCACATTGAACATAAATTTTTATATTAAAATTAACTTTATTTATATCTTTAATATCTTTTAATATTAAAATAAATTTATTTCTCATCAAGACTATAAAAAAATTTTTTTTTCTGCCGAGCTCAAATATATGACCTCATGTGTTTGAATGATGAAAAAGGATACTATATCAACTTTGATTTACTATATAAATTTGTTTAATGTTATGTTATTGTTAACACATGGCTCCCGCGCTGCATTCGGACCGAACACGTGGCGCCTAAACTGGCCTTTATTTTGATTTATTAAATTACTGACTCAGCTTCAGGTTTTGACCAGGTCAAACATCGGACGCGGGGATTCAGCCTAACCTCGTTCCCAATATCCCAGGACAAACCTGGTAACATCGGACGCGAGGGTTCAGCCTAAGTCCCAGGACAAATCTGGTAACCTCGGACACGAGGATACATGGTACTGCCCGTCACAATCAACTTCACCTAACCCCGCCGCTCTCCGTACGGGCACTCTTTCCAAGAGGGGGTACCAGTATTTAAAGCTATCGTCCTCCTCGTACAGTTGCGGACCTCTCCGGTGACAGGCGAAATGGCGAGCAGAGCTTACCCATCACCTCTTTCCACCAGGGAACCTAGGTGAAGCTACACCTTCCCACCGGCTATAAATATCGCTGAACAATTCTCCAGTAGCAAAGGCAGAAAAAGGGAAAGAGAGACATCTAAACGCAGACAGACATACAGAAATAAAAAAGAGAGCTCTCTCTCTCCAGAACGGTTTTCATTGTATCAGGACCCTAACTGAGGAGCTCCTTTTTCTTCTTCTTCTTCCTCTTCTCTTCTCTAAAAAAGCACTGTACAAGCCTTCAGGGCTATCCTTTTCCTATTAGTGAATCTATTTGCTGATCGACCGGTGGACGTAGGAGATTTCCTCCCTGAACCACCTTAAATCCTCGTGTGCTTTTCTGGTTGCTTCGAACTAACCATCTCTTAGAGCTTTCATTAACGGGCTCACCACCCCTTTGCGCGCCGCCGTCTCCCGGAACTCTCTTTTTCTCTGGTGTTTCCTGGGATCCCCACATCCTACGTCAACAGTTATTAATTAGGAATATCTACAAACATACTATACAAATCTTATTATACTATAATTTACATCATATTCCCTGAATTTGTAGTGTAGAATTTTTTTTTTTTTTTGGAGAATGCATGTTTGATGTAATATCTCAAAATTTATAAAAACATATATGTAAAATTTCCTATTAATTAATATGTCGACTAATAATCATTTGTTATCACCCACGTGTAAGAGTGGTTCGATCTGAACTCAAATTCGACTTGACTTGAATTACTTGGCTCAAATTTATATTAATTATTAAATAGGTTAAGATTACTGATTCAAATTCAATTTAATTAATGAACTAGTTTAGTCAACCTGCTAATTCGATCTGTTTATAGATCAAATATTTATAAATAAATAATTTAAATTTAGCTCAACTCAATTATGCTAAGTAAAATTTAACCTGTTTTATTAAAATTTGTGATTCGTACTTGAAATTCTCATGCTGAGTTCACGGGTGGGGCCAACCCTAGCCATGTGTCAGAATTCTATTGGAGATCGATAAATAATACAAATGCGTCGACCACATGCCTTATCCGTATCGAGCATTTTCTGATCCGTATTTCCGTGGTCAGTGCTGCTTCAACGAACGAAAGTTGCCATTTTTGAGCGAAACCCGCCCCAAACAATGACGACTGCTCGCTAGTTCGCCGACAAATGGAACGGCGGCGGCTGGGCGTCCTCTGCTCCCACCTCTGCTCGCCCGGCAGGCAGTCAACGCCTGGTGCGACTCTGCCGTTGCTCTCACCTTCCGGCTGCCACGCGGACGGCAGCAGTGGGTTTGGAGTGGGCGCGGCGAAGGAATCGTGTGTGTTTTGTTTGATCGTTCACGGGATGTCCCATGCCTTCAAGGTTATTCCTCACTCTGATGCTTTTTGGGTCTTGGAGCCGAATCTATCGGGTTTGGCCGATATCGTAATCGGAAACCTCAAATTTGACCTAAGTGACCGCTGTAAAGATTACGTGCTACATATGTGATTTGGGTTATTCTTGCCATGCGTTGGGAAGGCACTAAACTTTGTTTTCTGTCTAATAGTTACATGTTCGATGTGTGTAAGTTGCAGCAATTTTTCTTGATGAAGTAAAAAATATAAGTTGTAAAGATGACAGTGGTGTGAGCGGTAATGGTGAAATATAAAAAGGTTGACATGTATTATTGGATGAATATTTTTACAACACTTAACCATGTCCATCACCTTACTTTCCATCTCAATCTTTTAGCTGGCACGTCAATGAATGTCTGCTTTAGTCTTGGCTTATCAAGCGGTGAAAAGGAGACTAACGGATTAACGTTGGGAAAGAAACAAAATTTATGCTGTAAAAATGGTATTACCAAATGCAGGACAATGGATTGGTAAGAACATGCTAATCCATTTTGGATATGTACTTGGTTTCTGATGAGAAAATATTGTTTGGCATTGATAGGCATCTGCTTTTACTGAACCTTCGCAACACCTGTGCAAGGTTATGTGCATTGTGGTTTTTTGCCAATTTGGAGGTCTTCTTGAATTTCTTATGCTTTTAGTGGTCCTTTGCCACACAAAGATCTCGTGGCTATAATTGTTCTGTTCAAACTCTTGTTAATTATGTTTCTATGCATGTTGAAAGATGTATTTGTGAATTCCAAAGGTACATGTTGTTATACCACTCTTTTCTCTGGCTGTCTTCTATGGATTCTAGTAGTCCGATGTTGTTGGATGCACTTTGGTTTTAGACTCCATCCATCATCTAGTAATACTGTGTTTTTAGGTTTCTCTCCTGCTAATCTGTTACTTTTTCTTGGTGCTTGTTCCGTTATTGTTTTTGCTGCAAACAGCTCTATGAAGATGATGTATGCCTTTGCATATTGGACTCCAACCCATTGAGCCCTGGGTAAGGTAATTTCTTATTTGGGTGGGAAATTGTGGCAAAATTTTGACGCGATCATTCATATGTGATTTGATTTCTCCATAAGTACTTATAAGCCTATAAATGCGACCTCTTAGAACTTGGTTGAATGGATTTGGTATTTACTCAGCCTTAACATGCTTTGAGATAGCATACGGATCATCATCCTCCCAGTGATGATTGTACACCTTGACATCACCACCACCACCACCACCACCACCACCACCATCATCAAATGCCTAATACCAAGAATTTGGGTAGATTTGTTATTATTATTTTCTTGCTTATCGTTCGTAAATGTTATATTTGTTGTCAATTCTAAAATCAAATTCTTGACACCTTTTTGATAACGTACCTATAATTTTTGTTGAAACATTAATCAAACTATGTTTGGATTACTTCCTTACTTTGTATACTTGACTTCCTATAATGATATTTGGTCATCTTGTGCTATTTGTTTTACCTGCCTAAGCAACCATATTTTGTTTACCTTAATTATAAATTCAGTCAATGTCACTACCACACTTCTATTGATATAATTGTTACATAATCCCTTTTTATCCTTGCTACAAAAACTTTCGACATTCAAAATTTTTTGCACCAGTAATTTTTACTATTAGCAACTTTTGATTGCCCAATACTTGGATTCACATAACGATTTTTACATGAAACTGTTTTTTGATCTCTAGATTCAGGCCTTTGCATGTAAAATGAGAGGGGAGGGAGGATTAAAATTGACTTGATTTTTGGTCTTTACACCTTAGTTAAGTCGATTGCACTTACTGAGAGTGTTGTTTGAAATAAAGGTGGCTCTAAGCAGATAACTCTTAAGTATGACCCTGATATCTTGACATCAAGGCTTTTGATAGTGTTGGTGTAGTTGTTTAGATTTGCCCAATTTGCTACTCTACAGCTTTCCATGTTTAAGTAATAATTTATTGAAATTTATTATAAGATTTAAATGTCATGATAAAATGCTGAGAATAATTATGTCTAATAAAATAATCTTGGAGGTAGGATGCATCTCATTGCCCTATGTTCTTGAAATGCTCATTTTGAACCATGTTTTCTAATATAGCATATTTGTTGTTGTGTGAGATTTTACAGACACACATATAGATAGAAAGAAAACAGAAATAAAATAAAAGATACATGAATACATGTATGTATGGATGTGTGTGTATACATATATACATATATACATATATACATATATATTAACATATCTAAATGTTTGTATACATATGTGCACATATAAACACATACATTTGTTTGTGTATGTGTGTTATCTTTAGTTATTATACTAACATATTTGAGTTTTTCTTTTAATTTTTCTGCAGACACTCCCTAATTATTCCTAAACTGCATTTTCCTTCATTACAAGTCACTCCTCCTTCGGTGAGTCTTCTTTGATATTTCTATACATCATCTATAAACTTAGAAAATTCTTTTTTGCTCTTTTTAATTTTCATAGGAATAGGCATTTGATAATTTTGGGATGAGGCTATTTGTACCAAGAAAAGGGTTGATTAGATATGTTGGTTCATATTTCAGAAGAAATCTTGGTTTCATGATTTTGATTAGTCTAGCCTTGTTTGGCACGCTTCCAAAATTAGGCACAATAATATTTTAAATTTATTATAAATTTTAATAACTTTATTTCACATCCAACATAAATTTCAACCTTAAAAATCAACTTTATTTCACATCCAACACAAATTCTAATCTTAAAATCAATTTTGTTTCACATTCTACACACCTCCCAATATTAAAATAAATTTCTTTCCCATCAACTCTATAAAATAAAATATTTTCTCTTACCTAAATTTAACATCCAACCAAACAAGGCCCTTGTGGTAGCTAGAAGCCAAGAACCTTACAAGTAGTTCAATAAGTTTTAGGTGAGGTTAACTTCCACTGCAATTGCCAGTAAAAGAAATAGCAGAGAAAAGGCAATAAGAAGGCTCTCAAAGAGAATGCAATAAGAAGGCTCTTAAAGAGAATATTTTAGGCAGCTACAGCTTCTACCGCTGATTTTGGTCCTTTTATTCTTTAACTCCAACTGCAGCTGGTGTCATTTCTACAGTTTAAGCTTTTTCTATGGAGATTGTACAACACTATTTTAGCACATATATCACTCAAGGCGTGTATACATCATGAACACATTATCAGGTTGCAAAGTGTTAATATGCTGTAGTGCCTCCTCTTCAAGTAAGAAAGATGGTGAGATTGAATGGGATTGGGATATATGTAGGGCATCCATGCACTCCCACAAATAGTCATTTATAGTTGTGGATAGCTTCGTACCGTTATCCCTTGTGCTGTTAAATAATGTTGAAAAATAAGTCTGCATGTTTTTCTGTTTTCATTATTGTTGTTTTAGTCCTCACTAGTCTATTACTGTTGATGTGTTGAGACTACATAGTATTATTAATATGTAATGGCCATAATAAAAAACAAAAAAAAAAGCAATGACATAAGCAAAATGAGAAAAAAACGAAGCAAACTATTAAAGTTGACCAATAGTTGTTAATTTTAAATGATAGAATAGTTGCAAATGCAGGTAGTAGCAGCCATGTGTTCCACCATCCCATTTCTTTCAAATGCGATCATGAAAGCTGCAAAATGTGGTAGGTTGAGATGTAAATACATTATTAACCATTGTCACATTACCCTACCATATACTAATAAGTTTTCTCGTCTATAATATAAATATTCTAACTCTTGAATGCTTTCTTAGGCCTCGTTTATTTGAAATATGTTTTGGAGATATTTTAAGTTTTTTTTAAGATTTAGAGAGAGAAATTTATTTTAATATTATGATGTGAAATAAAGTTATTTTATTATTAAGGATTTTATTGAATGTGAAATAAAATTAACTTTTTTAGTAAAATATGTTTAGGATTCTTGTAGCTCCTTTGTAGGGGTCATTGCTCCCCAATAAAAGTAATAATAGTGAGTGTTTTGAGCTCAGGCTTTTGAAATTATCTGAGTTTAAAGCCTTTTAGAAATGATTAATGGATTGATTCTAAATTAAACTTGGTTAGGTTCACTTATGGCTTGTGGCATATCTTACACGGTTCACATAATTTCATTGGAAAAAAAAAACCATGAAGTTCAATCTTCTTCACGTGGTAAATTATTTTGCCACTGTGCTCGAGTATGTTGAAGTTTAGATCTAGGATGATCATCCATCACTTAATTTCTGGGATTGAACCTATCACAATTGAAAGGAATTGGTCCATTTGCTTTGCTTAATTTTGATTTTCTTGATTTTGTTTGTCAAAATCAACTATGGTTCATAAGCGAGCATGCAACTATAAAGGATATTATAGGAAAGACAATTAAGGCTAGTCTGTTCATTGTGGACCTATAGATGTAGGAAGGGCAATTAAGCCTAGTCATGTTCATTGTCGACCTATCGATGCCTTAATATGTAAATGTGAGGCAGTTCAAGTAACGACATTAAGGATATAAGATGATTTGAGATATGGTTATTGCACATAACCTTGAATCACTTGTACTTATAGAGAATGTTGTTTTACATACAAATGGATATGGAACAAAAGTCCTTGTTGCAAATCCCAAGAATGTATAGATTAAGATTTCATTGTTATTGTAGCCATTTTTTGCATATTAAAGTTGTGATTAATGCATAGCAAAAAAGTATATATATTGAAAATGTTTGGCAGAAATCAAAAATTGTCTTGGTGTAAACGAGTATATGATGTTGATGCTTTGGAAGGTGCTAAGCCAAGAAGGATGAAAGGTGTACATTCCACTTCCGTAACAACAATGCAATATTCTTAAATTCAAAACTACTTGTGGTCGGCTACATGGAGTTATCTAACATCAAAGTCTTAATTCCAAACTACTTGTAGCCGGCTACATGAAATTATCTTCTCTATTTAGCTCTATATAGATAATTTTCTTTGTGACCGCAAGTGATTTTGGGTCTGTTTAGCAAAGAAATTAATTTATTTTGCCATGAAGATTGTGGGCTTGCCTTGAGATATGCGTATGATAAAAATTAAAGTTAGTTAATTATATTAAAATTATATAGAATATAAAATAAAATTGATTAATATTTAAAACATGGAGAGTTCTGGATGCTATTGTCGGGTCCCAAGTTCTGAATGAGAAATGCGGAGCATTGTGATATGTAGTTAACAAACAGCTTGAAACTTGTCGAATCAAATATGACATAAATTTTTTAAAAAATTGTGCTAAAGTTAAGAGGCTTTTTTTGAAGCGATACATTGTGTTGCTTAAATACGATAAGAAATGTGCAAGGGCCTCTACATCGATTCTTACATTATGGACAAATTTTGGTAAAGAAATTAATATAAGATGTTAGAATACAAGCCACTATAATTAGATTAAGAACTTCGAATATAGGCACTTTGATAGGCAAGTTAATTAAGTTGGTAAATATTATCATCACAGAAAGATTAATGTTTTGTGCTTTCAGGAAACAAAATGGGTATGAGAGAAAGTCAAAAAAATTGATAGTCTAGGTTTCAAATTTTGGTATTTTGGAAAAAATAAAATTAAAAATAAGCTACGTATAATTCTGAATAACAGTTTGAAGGACCATATAGTGAAAGTTAAAAGAAATGAGAATATTATTATATGTTTAAAAGTTACAATCGGTAGAATGAGTATTAACATTGTAAGTATGTGTGGCCTACATATGTAGGTTTAGATGCGAGCATAAAAGAAATATTTTGGAATGATTTAGAAGAATTAATACAAGAGATATCAGGTGAAAAGATATCAAAATAGATATGTTGAAGTATTGTTGAGAAATTTAATAGCATCCATAGTAGGCATGGTATTTAGGAGGCTAATATGGAGGGTAAGATCATTTTGAAGTTTTTCTTATTTTATGATTTCATGATTGTTATTTTTTTTAAAAAAAAGAGAAATATATTATCACTTACAAAAATGAGTTTTCAAGAACGCTAATTGATTATTTTTTTACAGGAAAATGAGATCGCTTAGATTGTAAAGATTATAAGGTCATTCTATTTGAATATTTAACTATCCAACATCGATTAATAGTTTTAAATTTTAAGACACTGTTATAGAAGGAATAATAAGCGAAAATAGTGCCCTCAGAGTTGATGATGAAATATACAGAATGAGAATAGATATAATTTTAAGAGGATGGTTTTAGAACTTGGGCAGTGAGACATTATGGGGGAAACTGAGCTTATGTGTTTGACGGTTACTAACTACATCCATAAGGTGATAAAGGATTTGCTGGTAGAATCTAAAGAAAATGCTCTAAATAATAAAGATGTTTGATGATGGAAAAGGTATATAAAAAAAAATTAATGTAAATAGGATTTGTTATGAAGATTAGTTTAAATATAAGAATAAAGAGAATTGAAAAAACATAAAGTGACTTATCAAGAGTTTAAGAAAACAGTTTATAATGGAAAGAATATAGTTTTTTAGGATTTATATAAACAGCTGGACACTAGAGAAGAAGAAAAGCACATGTATATAAAATTATTAAGACAAGTGAAGAAAATTAAAAACTTGCTTCAAATAAAATGCATTAAGAATGAAGATTAGAAGGTACTTTTTAATTATAAAAATATGCAATATAAATTGATAAGTTATTTTTAAAAGCTTTTCAGTGATGATTGTGACGATACGATTGATTTTACTAAACTCAATTTCCCAAAAGAAAGTAAAAATTATTTTCATTTCTAGCGTATCGGTAAAGTTAAAATTTGAAAAGCTTTAAATATAATCAAGTGTAGAAAAATAGTAAGACTAGATGACATTCCAACAAATTTTTAAAAAAATATGAGAGATAACAGGAGTGTTTTGGCTCACTATATTTAATATTATTTTGAAGAGTAAAAGAATACCAAATGAATGAAAAAAAGTACATTGATACACATTTACAAGAATAAAAATGATATTTAATATTGTGTCAACTATAAAAGAATTAAATTACTAAACTATACTTTAAAACTTTGGGAGAGGATGATCAAGCATTGTTTTATGTCGTGATATTATAATATCATAGAATTAATTTAGTGTTTATGCCAGGTAGATGTATTATGAAAAATACTTATTTGTTAAGGGGTTTAATATAGAAATTTTCGGAGATGAAAAGATCTGAATTTACTTTTTATTAATTTACAAAAAGTTTATGATAAAGTCTCAAGAAAAGTGTTTTAGTGAGTTTTAAAAAGGAAAAGAGTTTACATTACTTATATTTAAATTATTAAAGGCATATAGAAAGGAGCTATTACTTGTATTTGAACACAGGAAAGTTTGATAAGGATTTTTTTATTACAATTTGATTACACCAAGGCTCACCTTCAAGTTCGTATTTTTTACATTGCTTGTGGAGGTTCTGACTGGATATATTCAAGATAAAGTGCTTTAGTGCATGCTTTTCTTAAATGATATTCTCCTTATTGATAATATTAAAGATGAGGTTAAGACAGCTTGAGTTATGAAGTAATACTTTAGTGTATAAAAGTTTTCATTTTAGTAGATAAAAAATTAATATATGAAATACATGTTTAATTAAAAAAAATACTTATATTAGTGATATGACAATTGATAATTAAATTACGAAGAATAGAGTATTTTAGATATCTTGAATCATTCATGTAAAATGGCGGTGAAATAGGTAGTAATGGCATTAGCAGGATCCTAGGTGAATGGATATGGTGGAGAAATACTTTTGGTATTTTATATGAATAAAAAATCTCATTCAGATTTAAAAGTAATTTTTTTAGAATCTTAATAAAACTATCATTGATATATGATACTGAATATTGGTCTACAAAGAAAAAATAAGAATGATAAGGTGGATGAGTCATATACACTAATAATAAAATGAGAAATGTGTATATTCGCATGATGGTTGGAGTATCATCAATTGAAGATAAACTTAGAGAAGTTGACTTATATGGTTTGGACTTATAAATAATTGGCCAATTGAAGCCCCGGTATGGAAAATTAGGTTATTGGACTTTTCCCATATAAAAAAAGGAAGGTGAAGGCTGAAAAGAATTTGACAAAAAATTATAAGGAATGATGTTACACTTGCAGTTAAATAATGATTTGTTAACTGATAGAGTGCAAACAACAACAACAACAACAACAACCAAGCCTTAATCCCACTAGGTGGGGTCGGCTACATGAATCCTTTGTTTCCATTGCGCTCTATCAGTTACCAAATTCTTATCTAAGTTTAAGTAATTAAGATCACTCCTTATAGTTTCTTACCATGTCTTCTTTGGTCTCCCTCTTCCTCTTTGTACATGGGCAAAATCCAATAACTCAATTTTTCTAACTGGAGCTTCAATTGGCCTACGATTTAGATGTCCAAACCATCGAAGCCGACTTTCTCTAAGTTTATCCTCAATTGGTGCAACACCAACTTTCTTTCGGATATACTCATTTCTCATTCTATCCTTTCGTGTATATCCACACATCCATCTTAACATTCTCATTTCTGCAACATTTATTTTATTTGTATGTTTCTTCTTTGCAGGCCAGCATTCAGCACCATATATCATCGCTGGTCTTATTACAGTTTTATAAAATTTACCCTTAATTTTGGATGGAATTTTTCTATCGCATAACACACCAGAAGCATTTCTCCATTTTACCCAGCCTGCTTGAATCCTGTTAATAACGTCATTATCTATTTCGCCATCATTTTGTATAATTGATCCAAGGTATCTAAAGCGCTCACTCTTCTTGACAATTTGATCACCAATTGTCACATCTCCAATATAAGTATTTCTTTCTTGACTAAATGTGCACTCTATATATTCAGTTTTTGATCTACTGAGATGCAAA
>JAEMOT010002708.1:247718-279815 GCA_019297695.1 Apostasia ramifera | reverse complement strand
CGATGGTGGAATCTAAAGAATGAGAACAAATGTATATTTAAGAAGAAGATTTTAGAACTTGGGTAATGGAACATTAACGGAGACACTGATCTTATGTGGTTGACTGTTGCTAACTGTATCCGTAAGGTGGCGAAGGATCTGCTGGGACAATCCAAAGGAATGATTCCAAATAATAAAGATACTTGGTGGTGGAAAGATGATGTACAAGAAAAAATTAAGGAGAAGAAGATTTGTTATAGAGATTGGTTTAAATACAAAAATAAGGATGAGTGGAAGAAATATAAAGTGGCTCGACGAGAATCTAAGAAAGCAGTCGGCAATGCAAAGAATATGGCTCTAAAGGATTTATATAAGAAGCTAGACACTAAAGAAGGAGAAAGACAATTATATAGGATTGCCAAGGCAAAAGATAGAAAAACTAAAGATTTAATTGAAGCAAAATGTATTAAAGATGAAGATCAAAGAGTACTTTTCATGGAAGAAGATATCAAAGATAGATGGATGAGGTACTTTCAACAGCTTTTCAATGAAGGTTGTAAAAATTCAATGGATCTTACAGAATTCAGCACTCTAAAAAAAGTAAAAATTACTCTTACATCCGACGTATTAGTAAAGCTGAAGTTTGGAAAGCTTTAAAGAAGATAAAGCATAAAAAAGCAGTAGGACCAGATAACATCCCAATAGATGTTTGGCAGTGCTTAGGAGATGCAGGAGTTTTTTGGCTCACTAGATTGTTTAATATGATTTTAAAGACTAAAAGGATGCCAAATGAATGGAGAAAGAGTATATTAGTACCTATTTATAAAAATAAAGGTGATGTACAAAATTGTGCCAATTATAGAGGAATTAAATTAATGAGTCATACTTTAAAACTTTGGGAGAGGGTGATCGAACAAAGGTTACGCCATAATACTAAGGTATCAGAGAATCAATTTGGTTTTATGCCAAGTAGATCTACTATAGAAGCATTCATTTATTAAGAAGTTTAATGAAAAAATTTAAGGAGAGAAAGGAAAACCTACATTTGATTTTTATTGATTTGAAAAAAGCTTATGATAAAGTCTCAAGAGAAGTACTTTGGAGAGTTTTAGAAAAGAAAAAGATTTGCACTGCTTATATTCAAATTATTAAAGACATGTATGAAAGAGTTGTTACCTATGTTCGGACACAAGAAGTTTTGACTAAGAATTTTCCTATTACAGTTGGATTACACCAAGGCTCGGCTTTAAGTCCGTATCTTTTTGCTTTGATTATGGAAGTCATGACTGGACATATCCAAGATGAAGTGCCTTGGTGTATGCTCTTCGCAGATGATATTGTCCTTGTTGAGAAAACTAAAGAGGGAGCTAAAGCGAAACTAGAGCTTTGGAGGAGTGCTCTAGTATCTAAAGGTTTTCATCTCAGTAGATCAAAAACTGAATTTATGGAGTGCACATTTAGTCAAGAAAGAAATACTTATATTGGAGATGTGACAATTGGTGATCAAATTGTCCAGAAGAGCGCTTTAGATACCTTGAATCAATTATACAAAATAATGGCGAAATAGATAATGACGTTATTAGAAGGATTCAAGCAGGATGGGTAAAATGGAGAAATGCTTCTGGTGTGTTGTGCGATAGAAAAATCCCATCCAGAATTAAGGGTAAATTTTATAAAACTGTAGTAAGACCAGCGATGATACATGGTGCAGAATGCTGGCCTGCAAAGTGGAAACATACAAATAAAATAAATATTGCAGAAATGAGAATGTTAAGGTGGATGTGTGGATATGCACGAAAGGATAGAATGAGAAATGAGTATATCCGAAAAAAAGTTGGTGTTGCACCAATTGAGGATAAACTTAGAGAAAGTCGGCTTAGATGGTTTGGACATCTAAATCATAGGCCGATTGAAGCTCCAATTAGAAAAATTGAGTTATTGAATTTTGCCCATGTACAAAGAGGAAGAGGTAGACCAAAGAAGACATGACAAGAAACTATAAGGAGTGATCTTAGTTACTTAGACTTAGATAAGAATTTGGTAACTGATAGGGCACAATGGAATCAAAGGATTCATATAGTCGACCTCACCTAGTAGGATTAAGGCTTGGTTGTTGTTGTTTTTGTTGCTGTTAGAATATAGGATACTAAGGCACTATTTATTTGAAAGTTAAAAATTAATCTTGTTTAATATTAACCTGGCATATTACATCACACATAAAATTTAATATTAAAAATTAATTTTATTTCACATTTTACACACATTATTAAAATAATAATTAATATATATCACATCTCTCACATATTTTTAATATAATAATTAATTTTATATCACATCCCTTACATATCTCAATATAATAATTAATTTTATTTCACATCATTTACAATTTTCAATAAAAAAAATATTTCTATTTAAATTAAATTTTAATTTTTCTTAAATTTAATCTTACAAACAACCAGACTCTAAATACTCATTTAATGAATTGTTCTACGCATGAAAAGTACTGGAGCTCTACTCAAAGCTTTGCAACACTACAAGGATATTGGATTTGTTTCCAAGTTGTACACATCTTGTGCTTATCTTTGTGTAGGAAGAGCCATGGATCATTTCTAAACAGTTGTCTTAAAATATTTAGTAAAAAAGTTAAGGAGACTCACTATGATACCACTCGGTCCACTTGTTGGCTCAAAGATTTTTTAAGAGGGGGTGAATTGGGAATAATTAAAATTAATTTATTAAATAAATATAATAAAAATAGTCAAAAAAATTAGAAAGATGGTCAATTTCAGAAATTGCACAGCAGCACAAAAAATGAACAATAAAATAGAGAATGCAGAACAGATGATCAATTTCAGAAATAGAACAACAGTGCAGAGAATAAACAATAAAAGCAAAAAGTATAATACAGATGATTAATTTTAATAATAGACCAATCAGCACAAGTGAACAACAAATATAATTGAAAATAAGATTTATGTATTTATATTAGTTTGTATGAAAAAATTAATTTGAGAAGAATTTAAATCAGATTTAAGTATAATATATCAACTTTTCTACGATCATATCAATGAAGTACGCTGAGATTTAAAATGGTTCGGCTGCCTGCAAGAAAGAAATATGTACCATTAAGGATAAAAATATAATTTTAATAATTTACTAACAAAATATTTTTTTTTCGAAAAAATTTTGACTGAGTTTTAACTTAAGTGTGTAAATGTAAGATTTTATAATGTTTTGAGTGTGCATAGCGTAATTAACTAAGAATGAATGAGTAACACATAAATAAAGCTAAATAGACACGCATATAAGTAATTATCCCAAAAAAAAAATCTTCGATTCATTTTTCAAGCCGGCTCGAAAATCCAATCAGCTTTGAGCCGATGCCGATTTCGAGCAGCTCGAAATGTGATCGATCCTCTACACGACGTCGGCGGGACAACGCAATCCTCTTCCTCTTAAGGAATTTTTGCGTCCGGGTCGCGCGCCACGTCAGCTATCCGCACGCCAGTAATTTTCCCCCGCGTGGCGCGCGTCCCGGCTCCACAGAGACGGTGGCGAAACGGAGCGAACGACGAAATGGAACGACATATATACTTTTTATATCTCTAATTTTTGCTTGTTTCCGCCTTAACCGCAGAAACCCTAATTTTCCAATTTTAAAGTTTTAAATGCTCGATTCTTCTGTCTCTACCGCAGAAATTCTATTTTCTCCCGTCGTCTGAGTCACGTGACTATCAGTCCCACCTCGTATTCTTCCATCTCTACCCGCAAAAATCTCAACTTTTTCCGTCTCACCTCGCATTGCTACCCACTAGTGCCACTCCTCTCGAACGCCATCTTCAGCAACCCGTCGGCCCCTTTTCAGCGGCGCTTTCCTCTGCTCTGTGTTCTACTCTCCGATCGGAGTTATCTTCGCAGTGGAAGACTGAAGTTCATCACCGCCAGTGCCACTTTTCTCCAGCGCCATCTCAGCATCCTGCTAGTCCCTTTTCTTATTTGATCCAGCCTGTGCTCTGTAAGCCATCTATTTTTCTCAACCTGCATTTTCTTGTTTGATCCAAAATTGTTACCTTCTTCTTTTATCTTCAAAATTTTTCATCTGCATTTTGATAGTGTCTGAGATGGTTAATGTGATTAATTTTTGTAATTGTGCCAATTTCTCCCATAAAATTATAGTTTGTTATCTATTTGTTCTTTGTTCAAAAATGAAAGATAAAAGAAGTTTATCCCTCTTGACCTGGCTTCACGATTTGTATGAAGAGTGAATACGCTCCGTAGCTCAGTGAATACGCTACGTAGCTCACTGAATATGGTACGTAGATCGACAATTTTGCTACGTAGCTCATTGAATATGCTACGTAACTCAGTGAATACGCTACGTAACGCTACGTAACGCTACGTAACTCAATGAACTCATTGTCGTCGATGGGTAAGTTATGAAAAAGAAAAGAAATAGGTAAACTATTGTAATCCTGATTTACTTTGGTAAAAAATAAATCAGTTCATATATATATATATATATATATCAATTTTTCTTTGTTCTTATATGCAAATACTATGTATAGTGGAGCTACAAAGAAAAATAGGAAAAGTAGAAGAGGACAAGCACGTTTATTTTTCCTTGTTCTAACTTATCTTTTTTATTAGATAATGACTCTTTACAAAGAAAGCATTCCTTTTCAAAAACTCAATACGAAGGCATGAAGTCTTGTTCGGCCAAGAGCTTGTTTGAACCATTCATTTACTGGATCCTATATGTTTGAATTGCATATGACTTAATTAAATTTGACCAATAGCTTGTTTGATCAAGTCATGTCTTCCACTTGTTTCTTTTGGTTTATTTATATTGACTTTTGTTACTGTACTCTATCAGCGATCATTTAGCAATTTATCTTTCCTTCTTAGGGTTCATATTCACTGAGCTACATAGCTCAGTGAATATGCTACTTAGCTCACTGAATACGTTAAGTAGCACAGTGGATATGCTACGTAGCTCAGTGGACATGCTATATAGCTCAGTGAATATGCTGCTTAGCTCACTGATTACACTACTTAGCTCAGTGAATGTGCTATGTAGCTTAGTGAATATGCTACGTAACGCTACGTAACTCAGTGAATACGCTACGTAGCTCAGCGAATATGCTATTTAACTCGTGGAATATGCTACGTAGCTCAGTGAATATACTACGTAGCTCAGTGAATACGCTACGTAACGCTACATAACTCAGTGAATATACTATGTAGCTCAGTGAATATGCTATGTAGCACAATGGATATGATACATAGCATAGTGGATATACTATGTAGCACAGTGAATACCTACGTAGCTTAGTGAATACATTATGTAGCTCAGTGAATACGCTACTTTGCTCACTGAATACACTACATAGTTCAGTGAATATGCTATATAACGTTACGTAGCTCAGCGAATATGCTACGTAGCTCAGCGAATATGCTACTTAGCTCGTGAAATACGCTACGTAGCTCAGTGAATATGCTACGTAGCTCGGTGAATATGCTACGTAATGCTACATAACTAGGGCTGTTATCGGGCCGATTTCGAGCGAGTCAAACTCAACTCGAAATCAAAAATTTCGAGCTCGGCTCGGCTCGAAATCGGACCGAAATCAAAATGGGATATGATTCGAGCTGGCTCGGCTCGAAATGACTCGATTTCGAGCCGGCTCGAATCATGATTCGAATTAGCTCGAAATTGTAAAAAAATTGTAGAAATATTATATATTTAAGAGAATTTGATCCCTAGACCTTGAGGAAAATAAACCTTAAATCTCCTCTATTCTACCACTAAATCACTAACTAAATTATATAAAATAACAATTTATTTATGTATATGTTTATATAATATATCAATATTATTTATGCTATACATATAATTTTGAGCCAAATCGAATCATTTTTCGAGCGAGCTAGGGCCAACTCGAAATTGGCTCGAAATGAACTTCGAGCCAAAATCCTTAGCTCATGATTCGATTCAAAATTTTCAAACCGATTTCGAGTCGATTCAAAAATCGAACGAGTTCCGAGCGAGTTTCGAGTTTCGGATATTTTTAACACCCCTATACATAACTCAGTGAATATGATGCGTAACGCTACGTAACTCAGTGAATACGCTACATAGCATAGTGAATTGGCTACTTAGCTTAGTGAATACGCTATGTAACACAGTGAATTGGCTACGTAGCTCAGTGAATAAGCTACGTAGCACAGTGAATATGCTACGTAGCACAGTGAATATGCTACGTAGCACAGTGAATATGCTACATAGCACAGTGAATATGTTATGTAACGTACGCTATGTAGCTGAGTAAATTAACTATGTAGCGATGACATCTTTCTACGAAGGAAAGAAAACTTTACTTTTGGCTATGTAGTTATGACTGCTGACTACGTAGCTCTGTGAATATGTTACGTAACTTACCAAATTACCTACGTAGCTCAGACTTTATTCTACGTAGCAAAGAAAACTCTACATTACCTTCGTAGCCAAGAAGTGATCTACATACTAAAAACAGAAATACCATCGTACCACATAGCTTAATTTTATATATTCATAGTAGAGCTGCGTAGTATATCTGAAGCAGCTCATCGAGCCCTCTGGATCAAAAGATGTTTATTTAAAGCTATAAACTTTTTCTACTTATGCTTTCATGATACAGGTGATGTGGAAATTGATGGTGAATAGAAAATTGAAGTTGGGGATGAATAGAAAGCAAGAATTGAAGAAGAAATTTTTTATATAGCGTGATGTCAATTTTTTTACTTAAAAATAGTGCCCAACGCGCAGAGCTGTGAAGAAAAAATCGAAACAGTGGAGTTTTTTTTTTTAATTTCCTATTTTATATCAGTGCGTCATATGCACCGTTCGCTCCGGTTCGCCACCGTCTCTGTGGAGCCGGGACGCACCCCACGCGGCGGAAAATTAGTGGCGTGCGGATAGCTGACGTGGCGCGCGACCCGGACGCAAAAATTTCTGCTTCCTCTTTCTACCCTTCCAGAATGGCGGAAACGTCGCCATCTTCCGGCTGCGCCAGCGCCGCTCCTTCTACCGAGCGACCATCTCTTCTCCATATGTGCAGGTGCTAAGGCCCGAGGACCCTTGTCCCTCTCTCGCTACATCTCCTGATCTTCCCGCTCGCGGAATCGGAATCGTTTGTTAGCTCGATTTCTAGGGTTTTACTAGGAAGTGCAGAGGGCACTGGTTGATTGAGGATGGTGGGTTCGTCGAGGCCCGAAGTGGCCGCTTGGGTGAGCGCCGCGTCGAGGGTTGATTTCGATGGAACCGCTAATGTTCCCATGCCAGAGGCTTCGTCGCCGTCCTCTTCTTCTGGTTACCGCCCTTCTTCTTCGTCTGGTTACCGCCCTTCTTCTGGTGATTCTTCTATGGGGTTCGGGGAGCGCGCTGTTTCTGCTGCTGGGGCCGCCGTTCTCTCCGCCATCCTTGTCAATCCTCTTGACGTCGCCAAGGTGATCTCTCTCTCTCTCTCTCTCTCACACACACACACACGCACTACTTAAACGATGTCGCTTTTTTCGTGTGAGGTTTGTGCCGGAATGGTTAATTGTTATTTTCATGGTTTGCTTTTTCTTTTTTTCCTCCTTTGCAGACCAGGCTGCAGGCACAGGCAGCTGGGGTTCCATATTATCATCCGCAACATTTTGGAAGACGGATAGTTTCTCTTGTCCCTGATACGGTATGATTTACTGGAATAAAATCCATGAATCAACTTGCACTGGGAGTAGGAATTCTTTTATAGGTGGCGATGGGGATGTGGTGGTGTGGGGTGGGTGTATATCAGAGAACCAGGGTGAGTACGATGGAGTTTAAGTCATTTTTTGTTTTCTGAGACTGCTTTGAAATGAAGTTTAGAGAGATCAATCTGCTAATGTAGTTGGGAAATTTGCTGAAAATTGATAACAAGAAGACAGAATGTTTTGGATTTTCATAGTGGCCTTACAACGTTAGAGACTCCTAGATCATCTTGTTTGACCATATGTTTGCAGATTTAATTTATTTATTAGTGAAATCCGTTAATTTTTGCCTCTTTTTTACCCATAAAAATGATACTGGTCTGTCTATATTTAATAGAAATGTAATTAGTTTAGAGACCTCAAATGATAACTGAATAATATACTAAAACTCGAATTTCAGTTCATTGTAATACAAAATTCTGATTTTTTAATTCTTAGAACTGTTCTTTTTCTTTCGTGCTAGTTGTGTGTGCAGAGGGACTTATTCACGCATAAATTCGTTGTTGATAGCATGTAGATATTTCAGTTTTTCCTTTAGATATTCTTTCTACTATTATGGTACGTTTATTGTAATAGATTGGAATAAAATTGAAATGGAATTGTCATTTTATGGGAATGAAAATTTCATTCCAAGAGGAATAAAATAATCATTCCTTTATTTATTTTGATGGAATAGAATGCGAAATAAGAAGTGAATAGAAAATAATACTAAAGTACGCATGAATATAACTTAATTACATTTTATGTTATTTATTATTATTAAATTTGATTCTACACAAATAATTAGATGAATATAATTTATATAAATATATATGCACACATAGTATACATATAATGATGCGCACATATATATGCATACGTATACATACGTGTATGTGTGTGAACAAGTGTAATTTTGAAATAATATTTTTAGCTCATATGGAATAATCAATGAATAATTATTTCTTGAGTTAGTGAAATGAATGACTATTTCATAAAATGTGGAATAAAGATTCCTGTGGAATAGGTATTCCACTATAGTAAACATGGGAATAGCTATCCATATGGAATAAAGGTGGAATGGAATAGTTATTTCATCTAAGTAAACACACCCTTGTTGTCATAGAATTCCAGGAAGAGATTTTATATCATGAGTTTTCTTTGTTTGTTTTCTTGTTACTTTTGGTATTACCTAAATTTTTTTTTTTTTTTTTTGTTAGCGTGTTGGGTATTCTACTGTCAACAATTTTTATGTTGTATCTCTTGCATACTCTAATGTGATTCTCCAACTGACATTCCAGTTAACTTGTAGTTTTTTTCCACAAAAGTGCTGAATATACACTTTTCAAAAAAACAGCACCACTTTTCAAAAAAAGTGCTGAATGTAGAAAGATGGCAACGCTGAAGCCATTTGTTGAGCCTCATGAGTTCAAAATCACACATTATTGATAGATTGTTATTCTGCGTCCAGAACTTCTTGCACTTGTCATTATGACTTTGAAATTTTGTTTTTATCTTCTTCCTTAATTAATGCTCGTCAATTACTGCTTGTATTAGCATTGTTGGAAAAATTGATTGCATTCCGTTCATCAAGGCAAAGAAATGGTTTGAAGAAACAGTTTGTTGTCCTTGCTATTTTCTTCTTGTTAGGTGTCCTAGTGTTCGTTTTACACTTTTAACTTATTTTTTTGTGAGGATAGTTATCTCACATAATTTATTTATGATTATATTTTTCTACTGAATCTATGTTCATTTCTGAATTCCCAGATGTCTCCAGAGTTCTTTCTGTGTGGTATCGTTTGTCTCTATGCCTCATAGTATTCTCTCCCCTCTCCCCTCACTCACTCACTCACTCACTCACTCACTCACGTACTACTACAGAAATTACATTGAAGTTTTTGTGCTTTAAAGTAACTTGTCCTAATTTAATTTTCTTGGGGAAAGGCTTTATTTTTTGTGTTCAAAGTTTCGGAGCTGGTCTTTTATTTTAAATATGTTAAGAAACAACTGTTTATATTGTACCTCAGCCATTCTACTTGCAAGAGTTATGCTTAATTAAAATTTCAGAGTAAGATCTTGCATTTCAAATAAGTTAAAAAGAATGTACTTTTTCTGATCTTAACCATACTATTTGCAAGATCAATGCTTTATTCAGTTTACTATAAAAGTAAAATGATGCTGATAGTGCTATAAGATTGGATGAGACAATCCCATCATATGAAACTTTGGAGTACCTCGAATTTGTCTTCCACGTTAATTGAAGTATAGACTAGAATGTTTATCACATACTCAAGGATGGATGATTAAAATGGAGTATGGCATGAGTTCTAAAAAACATAGTAAGGTGCATATTTGGTTGAAGAAAATATTTTATAAGCCTGCTATTTGACTAGCTATGCTAAATGGGAGTTACTATTAGTGTAGATGATATACTAATATTGAGATGGATGGGTGGTCACAGCTAGGTCGACTATATGGAAAGATTGTATTCAGTAGAGGGTGGTCTTAGCATTGATTGAGTGTAATTTGTGGGATGAACAATTTAGCCTATTTTTTTATAACTTTTTATGGTTGTCTTGGTTAATGTCAATCATTTATTATGAAATTAATGTTAATGGGATGTGTGGAATTAGAAATAAAGTTTTTTTTTTAATCTTTGATGTGTAAAGAATGTCAAACTAAGTTAGCTTTGATCTCTGGTTTTGTTTATGATGTGACTTCTCAAGTTTAGCTTTGACAAGTCTAAAATACTGCCAACTAAAAAAAGAGTCGATTTAAGGTGGTTTGATCATGTTCATTGTTAATCGATAGATACTTCTATTCGTAAATGTAAGGGGATCTAAGTACAACATCAAAGAAAAGAAGGGTAGACCAAAAATGAATATGGATAGGCCTATGAAAACGTGAACTTGATCAATTGTGCTCCTGAAGAGCTTTGGTTTACATAGAGCTGAATGAAAAAGTGAATTCCATGCATCCAACCCAAGCATTTTGGGATTAAGGCTTTTTGGTTGTTGTTTGTACGGAATGAAAATGTTTTCATTTCTAGCTGTATAGACTTGCAATTTGATATGGAAAGTTATAAATTTTACATTTTTGAAAATCTTGGCTTTAGGACTTCTTTGGATCTTTTGGCTTTTATTCTAGCATTGTTTTAGTAAGGTCATTCTATTGGTGGACAAATTCAGTTGATTGTTGGGCTCAAAATTGCCTTATTTTTCCATTGAACTTAACTTTGGAAATAGTTTAGCAGTCCTACCTGTGACATCACATGTTAATTACCTCAGACTTTTATGAACATTTTCTGACGGCACGTGTCTTGTCAAATTTGTGTATTTATATAGCATGTTGTGTTTCAGATGCTTTCAGAGATCAGATGTTCCCCATCATGCACTAGAGGTGGAATATTTGGTAGTGAAGCAATTTGTCCCCCTGATTGTTTTAAGTACAAAGGAACTTTGGATGTTTTCTACAAAGTTGTTAGACAAGTGAGTGCTTCATTGCTCAGTTTTATTTATGCTGACATTTATTTCTCTACAATAATAAAATACACCTGTATTTTTCTTCAATTTGAGCATGGTGACCATGTAATGCTGTCTGCATCATGTTATAAATATAGGAAGGAATCGCTAGATTGTGGAGGGGTACAAATGCTGCATTGGCATTGGCCATACCAACAGTATGTTTTCTTGGCACCCTTCTTATTTTGCCTTATTTTCACAATAGGTCCTTGGGTTCTTTTGTCTGCTTCTGCTTTATGTTACCTAAGGATTGAAGAAAAAATTTTGTTTTAAGTTTTCTTCACTTTTCAAAAATTAGTAGCTGTGTTTGAATGTTCCTGCAAAAATTGTATTACCTTAACATTGTACGTCTGACACGGATACAGGCATATGACAACCTTTCAAAATATAGGATACGACACTTCTTGGACACTTTAAATAAATGCAGTTATTTATTAAAATTTAAGTAAATGAAAGAAACTATAACATTGCCAAATATTTGTGACACCCATCTCTCTTTTTAGTGATTTTTTCTTCATATATTCAGATATTTCATAAACACTTAAAAGATTGATTGACAAGTTAATTTAAAGGCATTGAGATAGAACTATTGACTTAATCATGGCAATTAACAAGTTATAAATAATTAAATACATTTTAAAAAGCCTTATGTTATGAATTAATTAAAAATTTTATGGAAAAAATATATGTATGATTAACCAATTTAATAATAAATTTAATGTAAAAAAACAAATAAGATGAATTAAAGACATCTTCATTCTCATAAGCATAGTGGTTTATAGAAGTATACTGTTTAAGTATACAAATAAAATATCCAAAAAAATGAGAATACGAAAGCATATGAAGTAAATCATTGATAAAATAAATAATATTAAAAAAGAAGAAATCTAATAAACTATTCTTGTGAACTATCTTAGAAGTGTCACTCAAATGTGCAGATGTGTCCAGTATATTTTTTATATAAAATAAATTTAGACACGAATTTTGGTGTGTCTGACATGTGTTCAGGAGTGTCCATGGCTTATCGGTATCCGACACGTGTTCAACACTACCATAGGACCTTGTTAGGAGTGTCTGTACTTTATAGCTCTCAATTTATATTATTATTCCTAGAGATTTTTGTGTTTACTAGTGTCCAAAATTACTTGTTCATAATAGTTTATCTATTCATGCTAGGAATGTTGCTTGGTATTTGTTAGCTTTGAATAGTTTGCCCATAGTCTATTGCAGAGTTATTATTTTATTATTGGGTTTTGTTAGTTTGAGCTAAAAGTTTCTTATGTTTTTCCTGATGATCAATTATGGCCTAGCTTGATTAGTTCTTGTAGTGAATAGACCATGATTCTAAAACAGAATGCAAGTGTATTGTCATTGGTATGCAAATGATGTTTATTGTCATTGATATGCAAATGATGTGTATTGTCATTGATATGCAAATGATGTTGATCAGGCTGGATTCCGGTCTGCATCTTTCCTAGATTGGTTAAATATTGTATCCTTGATGTTCCTCTTGTAATGTTATTCTTTTTAGATATTAGGGCTACTTGAGTTGTCTTGTGAAGTGGCAATATATCTTTGTACATTCATTGACCTCATAAAATCTTCGAATGTAATCTGAAATGCTAGTCAGAGCTACAGTCTGTGTTCTGGTTGATATATCTTTAGTGTTCCCTCAATCTCTGTAAGACCAAAGAATTCCAAGGCGTCATATTTAGGTTTTGGTTTTATTAAGGCTTTTGTCTTATTTAGCTAACACATCATATTCAGCTCCCCTTTCATGTGCTCTTCCATTGATCATCCTTTATCCACGTGCCTAATAAACATTATCCAGGCTTAATGTTCTTTTTTTTTTTAAGTAGGAAAGCATTTGGGTTTCAACTTCTTCCTAGAAATGAGTTTCATGTAGCTGTCTTTTATTTGAAGCCTTTTTTCTGAAGCAAAGGATTTTCCATTCTTGTTCTTCAGTATATTCGTGAAATATGTCTATATGCTAATTCCATTATTGGAACTGGTTTATAATGTAATTTTAATGATCTTTTTTTGTGGGCTTGGATATATTTAAGTGTTACAAGTCAATTTGTTAAATGGAAAATTTTTCTTTGTCACTGCAGTTTTAGTAATGATTATTTTATTCAATTTAAAAAATAAAACATGATTTTACCTTTATATGAAGGACAGATTGTGGCTGTCTTTCAAATTCATTTTCATTGTCGGAATTTTCTTTTTTACTTTTATTGAATTTGGCACTAAATATTTTCCCCTACTTTTATAGTTCTTTAGACTTTAATTTTTTTTCCTTCTTGCTATCTTAACAGGTTGGTATTTATTTGCCTTGTTATGACATATTTCGCAACAGGATGGAAGATTTCAGTTTCCAGAATGCACCATATTTGACACCGTATGTACCTTTGGTTGCTGGATCAGTTGCTCGCTCATTAGCTTGTATTGCGTGCTCTCCTATTGAACTTGCAAGAACACGTATGCAGGTACTAACCTTATGGGACACTTGCTAGTTTAATAGATTGCATCTTCGTTGGTTCGGTGATTATTCTATTTGTGATAGATAACAGCGAATGAATGTTGGAATGATGTGAAACTGTTCGGATCACTCTAGTGCTGTGATAGTTGCCTAGGTGACTCTGCTGCTAAGGTGTTTGGAACCTAAATAATTGCAAATGTTTGCTTCCGTAAGTTTGTTTAAAGCAGTAGTATGGATGATGCATTATCTATCGTATTTGTCTTGCTACTGCTAAAAGGAGTGAAGTGAACTTTAATTTGCGTCAATCATCCTCCTAATCAGGGAATGATTTGAGCTTGTGCTAGATGGGGTCCCATTAAAGGTTACTGGTTATTTTAATTCTCCAAATCCCTAGCCAGGATGATCTTTCTGCACTGTGTAGATACGTGAAAACATAAAATTTTGGATGCTATACTGTATTGGCCCAAGAGCTATCCCTAGAAGTGGCGAATTAAATTATTTAAAAGATTTGATTAATTAAAAATGGTTAATCTTAAAAGTATCATTTAATGTATGAGGTAACATTTATAATTTATAAATATTAAAACTATGAGAGTTGGAAGTGATTTAACTATAAAGTGAGAACCAATGAAAACAATTGTCGAGACTGACGTAAATTTGTTTGCACAAATCAGCTAAATGGCTCTATCCAGAGAAATGTTAATCCCTTCCTAAGTCACAATCATCGGTCAATAGACTGTGATTGATCAAGCTAACACTTAAACTCTCATATTTGACCATTCAATCTCATTAACAATAGTATAAGTAATGAATAATAATCAAACGAGATAGCAAGAACTAGAAAAGAAATCAATGCACAAAGCATTTATAGTTGATGTAGAACATATTTGAAGAAATATTTGAAGAAATAGAAGAATAATTAGAAGAAAATGAAAAAGATGAGAAGAAATGAGAAAAAATTAGAGAGAATTTCATTCAATCACCCGAAGTGTCCCCATTACAAACATATGAGATCTATTTATAGAATTTTAGATTCTCGAATATTTAAATTCTGTGGAGTTTCTCCTACCCTAGTGGGGAGGGTGCTTGCCTGGAACTAGGTGATCTTGGGTTTGAATTCATACCATTACAATTCCTAATTGGAGTAAGGGGAATTGTGGTGTTAGAGGCAAAGAATTAAATATATATATTTAAATTATAATAAAGATAAATTTTAAATGTCTAATATTTAAATAATTTTTTTTGATAATTAAATAATTAAATAATAAGATAGAATTTGCTGGATTTGCAACATCTTTGAGATTCTTTATTTTCATTATTCTCCCTAGCTTAAAGATAACTCGACTTTGTTGAGTTAGAATGCAAATATAAACTGAGAAGATTTGGATCAAACATGAGGTATCCTTTTTTATGCTATTGGCCTTTCTAGTGCCAATAATCCTAAAAGAGTAAAACTCGACAAAACATGGGCTTAAATTGCCACAGTTAGATAATAAATCTTTCATAATTAAAACATGACTATTAATTTGCATAATTAAAACATGACTATTAATTTGCATAATTAAATAATTTAAATAAATTTGCATGAAATTCAAATTTATAAAAAATAAAGGATTCAATTGCTCTCGATATATTAGATATGTTAATTGATTCTGATGAGCCATGCATAGAAGAAACCATTTTGATAAAGATCAAGTCAATCTTGCTAAAATTAGGATTCCATCTGGGTAAACATCTGATGCCAGAATATGTTAGGAGTAGAATTCAAACTTGATAACTCTTTAAACTTTATTTCATCATGGGATTTTCTTGTTTGATAACTTTATTAAAAGTTTGTCTTTGGAGGAATTTATAGGAGATATGACAACACCATAATGTTTAATTATACTTGGAGGGAGTTTATTTTCTTCAGAAAGTCTGCGTTCGTATAAACTCACATTTGAGTATATGTTTTCTTCAACAGTAGTTCTATCTTGTTGAGTAATTACCTCTTCTTTGACCTTCTTGTCAATGCCATCCAGGCTTTGCTTTTCATATTCATCATTCAATTGGATTTGAACAAGTAAAAGATGAGAAATCATTTTCTTCATATATTTCTAGCATTTTTGGTGCCTCTTTCAATGGATTGTACTCTGTACTAATCACTTTTGAGGAACTAGTATATTCTTTCTTAAGAATTTTATCTATTGTTTGATCTTCTTGAAATATTTCAAAGTCATATATACATATAGTGCCAGTTGGACTATTTTTAATAATGACTTTCTTCTCATTCTTGTAAAATTTATATTTTTCAAAATTTTTATTTCTTTGAACAACAATGTCATACGAAGAAGAATGATAAGTTGTTTGTGGAGTTTCACCTCGTTTTAACGTGGGCAAAGCTGATGCTTCTCTTTAATTAATGTATATTATGGTTGTGGTGTCAAAGTGATATGTTGATAGGGAGGATTTTAAAATTTATAATGTACTACAGAATTATAATAATATACCTCAAAAGATTGCTGTCAAAAATGAACTTAGGCATAAGGAATATTTGAACAAATATTATGAAATTTTAACTTATATGTTTTTTTTTAGGGGCATTTACATACATATCCCTTAAATCATCTTGAATTACATATTAAACCCCTCATTTTTTAATTTTACAACTTAACCCTCTAAATCATCCAAAAATGAAAACTAGTAGAATACATGTATTTGCAAATATATTTATAATATTTGTATATATATATTATTGGTAATAAACATCCAAATAATTATAAATCAGCAAAAAACATACTTTGAAAATCTTGAAAAAGACCTAAATATGTTATTTTTGGATGATTTAGGGGGTTAAGTTGTAAAATTAAAAAATAAGAGGTTTAATATGTAATTTAAGATGATTTAAGGGGTATGTATGTAATTCTCTCTTTTTTTTAAGAAGTCATAATAATTTTTTCAAAAACAAATAAAGAGTTATAAGATATTTTATTTGTACATGAGCAAATTATTAAATTTAATTAATTAAATAAATAAATAATCTAAATTTTAATGTGAAGAAAACTAAATATGAGTAGATTTGAGTTACCTAAGTTTAATATCAAATGTATTATACCAGCGATCTTGCAAGTAATGGTATATGCAGGGGTCTCGAGCATGGTGCGTAGGCATACAAATTTTCGGAGTGGACGCGAATTGCGAACACATTGGTGAGGATACTAAAGCTCTGATACCAAATGATGTAGAATGTATATGAAGAAAGAAAAGAATAATTAGAAAAAATAAAAGAAGATGAGAAAAAAATGAAAGAAAATAAAGTGAAATTTTATTTATTCATGCAAAGTGTTCTCATTATCAAGATATTAGGTCTATTTATATAATTCTAGTCCAAACTAACTAGAGTGTAAAAATGAATAAAATAAAAAGATAATTATTAATAATGTTAAAGATAATAACTAACTTCTCTAGATTTTGAAATATTTAGATTCTATTAAAAATAAATACAAAATATTTAATATTTAAATAAATCACCCTTTGTTAATAATTAATTAATTATTTAATAATATAAGATTTCTTAAATTTGCATTATCTTTGTGATTATCTTTATCTTTATCAATAGTGATTTGAACTTGTGCTCTGTTCTACTTACACTCATTGAATGAAGTTCTATTGAGCTGGCTTTTGTAGAGGAACTAAAGTAAGAAATTCTCACAAGTACTTCTCTCAGGATAGAAACAAATTCTCAACCTTTTTTGAACTCAAGACCAAACCAAATTTTTTTCGAACTCGAGTCTAACCCAACCTTTTGTGGCTCAAGTCTAACCCGATGCTACTCCTTAAGGGAAGTAGCTAGCAAACCTTTCTCCAAGCTCAAGGTCTTAACCTAGGCTGATATTTTTCAAATGCTCATGATCAAAGCTCTCACTACTTTTATCTACGAATCTCCGTGAAGAAGGAAGAAAGAACAACTTCTAGCAGTAATATTATCATTGATATGCTAACAAAAAATGAACTACTGACATTTTCTAAAAGATTTTGTATATTGTCATAATAAGAGCGAAACTTAGCCTATTATTATCTTATAGGAAGGTAACTTCTTTAATGTCTTATCTAAAAGAAATATCACAAATAAAAATAATGAAGCATGTAAGAAAAATAATTAAGCATGTGAAAGGTACAAACTTTTCAAAAATGAGTTAGCAAAAACTTCAAGAAAATGCTCGTCTAACTTAGAGCCAATCAAAGAGAAAAAAACTTTTTTTCTTATGTAGTTGTAAATGTAATGTAATGGTCATGAGAAAACAAGAAAAATTAAAGGGAAGCTAGCAAAAAACAAGAGCAAAAGATAACTTTCAAGTAGGAGCGTTAAGTCCAAAAGTTTTAGCCCAACTAGTACCATTGGCTTAGTAAGATGAAGAACATGGGGGGTTTATAATTGCAATGTCTAAGATTTCTAATTTACCAATGAAAATATTTTACTAAAAGATACAGGGTTGACAATCCATTGAGAATGGATCTTTAGGATAAGGATTTTCTTGGAAAGATACGGGTGACTGTTAATCATTGTAGTTGCATGCAAATGACTGCTTTAGGCTGCTAGTTTAATTTTGGAATTTATTAGTCGACATCGCAATTTAACATTGTAAGTATATATGCTCCAAAGTAGGTTTGGATGTGAGAATAATAGAGAAATTTTGGAATAATTTGAAAGAGTTAATACAAAAGATACCTCAGAAAGAAAGATTATTTATTAGAGGAGAATTAAATGGACATGTTAGAAGTGTTGCTGAGGAATTCAATAGCATCTATAATAGATATGTTTTTGAAAAGATAAATGAGGAGGGTAAAATTATTTTAGATTTTCTTCAGCATATGATCTTGTAAATGCTAATACTTTATTCAAGAAGAGAGATGAGCATGTTATCACATACAAAAATAGGACTTCAAAAACTCAGATTGATTATTTTCTTATAACGAAATATGATCGTTTGGATTGTAAAGATTGTAAAATTATTCCAAGTGGATGTTTAACTATTCAACATCGATTAATGTTTTAGATTCCAAAATAAAGTATTGGAGAAGAATTAATTAGTCAAGATTCTATTCTCGAACTCGATTGTGGAATCTAAAGAATGAGAATAGATGTATTTTTAAGAAGAAGGTTTTACAATTTGGGCAATGGAACATTAACGAGAAAATCGATCTTATGTGGCTGACGGTTGCTAGTTGCATTTGTAAGGTGGCAAATGAAGTGCTGGGAGAATTTAAAAGAATGATTCTAAACAATAAAGATACTTAGTGGTGAAAAGATGTACAAAAAAAATTAAAGAGAAGAAGATTTGTAATAGAGACTAGTTTAAAAGCAAAAATAAGAATAAGTGAGAGAAAAATAATTATATAGGATGGCCAAGGCAAAAGATAATAAAACTAAAACTTAACTCAAGTAAAATGTATTAAGGATGAAGATTAAAAAGTACTTTTTTTGGAAGAAATCAAAAATAGATGTATGAGTTATTTTCAATAGCTTTTCAATTAAAGTTATGAAAAATTTAATCGATTTTACGGAACTTAGTACCCTAAAAGAAAGTAAAAATTATTGTTACATCCGACGTATCAGTAAAATTAAAGTTTAAAAAGCTTTAAAGAAGATGAAGTATAAAAAAGCAGTAGGACCAGATAACATCTAATAGTTGTTTGGAAGTTCTAAGGAGATAGAGTTTTTTGCCTTACTAGATTGTTTAATATAATTTTGAAGGCTAAAAGGATATGAAATGAATGAAAGAAGAGTATATTAGTACTTATTTAGAAGAATAAAGATAATGTACAAAACTGTGTCAATCATAGAGGAATTAAATTAATGAGTCATACTTTAAAACTTTAGGAGAGGGTAATCGAACATAGGTTATGCCATAATACTAAGATATTAGAGAATCAGTTTGGTTTTGTGCCAAGTAGATCTATTATAGAAGTTATTCATTTATTGAAAAGTTTAATGGAGATGTTTAAGGAGAAAAATGAAAACTTACATTTAGTTTTTATTGATTTGAAAAAAGCTGATGATAAAGTCTCTAGAGAAGTACTTTGAAAAGTTTTAGAAAAAAGGGAATTTGCATTGTTTATCTTCAACTTATTAAAGACATGTATAAAGGAGTTGTTACCTGTGTTCGGACACAAGAAGGTTTGACTAAGAATTTTTCTATTATAGTTGGATTATACTAAGGCTCGGCTTTAAGTCCGTATTTTTTTTGCTTTGATTATGAAAATCATGACTGGATATATCCAAGATAAGGTGTCTTGGTGTATGTTCTTCACAGATATTGTTCTTGTTGAGAAAACTAAAGAAAGAACTAAAGCAAAGTTCGAGTTTTGGAGGAATGCTCTAGAATTTAAAGGTTTTCATCTTAATAGATCAAAAAATGAATATATGAAGTGCACATTTAATTAACAAAAAAATACTTATATTGGAGATGTGATAATTAGTGATCAAATTGCCAAGAAGAGTGAGCGTTTTAGATACTTTAGATCAATCATTCAAAATAATGGTGAAATAGATAAAACGTTATTAACGGGATTCAAGCAGGATGGGTAAAATAGAGAAATACTTCTAGTGTGTTATGTGATAGAAAAACCTCATCCGAACTTAAGGGTAAATTTTATAAAGCTGTAGTAAGACCAGCGATATATGGTGCTGAATGCCAGCCTGCAAAGAATAAATATACAAATAAAATAAATATTGCAGAAATAAAGATGCTAAGGTCAATGTATGGATATACACGAAAGAATAGAATGAGAAATGAGTATTTCTAAAAGAAAGTTGGTATTGCACCAATTGAGGATAAAATTAGAGAAAGTCGTCTTAGATGATTTGGACATATAAATCGTAGGCCGATTGAAGCTCCAGTTAGAAAAATCGAATTATTGGATCTTGCCCATGTACAAAGAGAAAGAGGGAGACCAAAGAAGACATGACAAGAAGTTATAAGGAGTGATCTTAGTTACTTAGATTTAGATGAGAATTTGGTAATTGATAGAGCGTAATGGAAACAAAGAATTAATGTAGCCGACTCCACCTAGTGGGATTAAAGCTTGGTTGTTATTGTTGTTATTATATCGGTCGACATTATAATGGCCAAAGGACTATCAAACAAAGAAACTTGGCAAGTTTGACTGTCCATCTATAGTTGGCTGGTTAAAGTGGCAGACCTTCATTGGATATTGTGCAAGTCAAATCAAGATATGACAATGTTTAGGATAAAGATGCAAAACAGTGTAGACCAAAATGATGCTACATACAAATTAAACGTGACTAATAAGTTGGTTTAAAAGGATAGCGAGCTAGGAAAAAAATCCCCCGGAAGATTTCAAGGAAAAAGGAATGATAGTGAGAAGTTAACTAAACTCGCAATAACTAATTCTTTCAAAATTTTAAGTAAATAGGTTCGAAGGCAATCGAAAGATTACCAACTCAATTTAGGAGTCAATTCAGTTTTCAATAAATCAGCAATAAGATAACAGAATTATCGGTTCTCACAATATTCAACCAACAATAATTATTTTGCACTTAATAATGAAATATCACATAGACGGAGCAAATCTAAGCAAATTGAGACTGGCAAAGAAAGCCACAATTGTAAAAAAAAAAAAAAAGCCACAATTGTTGATAAACCAGATTAAAGGTTCGCTGAATTTCATATCTGAGCCAAAGAATTCAAAAATCACTATGCAATTTCTCAAAAAGAAATAGATTTCCAGGCTTGATGTTGAGAAGTTGGAGGACGGAACCGCTCAATGGTCTGGGCGAGAGTGATGGCTCGAGCTTGCGTGTGCGGGTGATTGGGAGACAGGCAATGATGACTGGGTGGTTTGAGCGCTAGCCTCTCGAGGGGTAGTCTTCACGACCGGTGCAAAGTGCCACTTGATCGGCACGAGAGTAGTGTGACTTGATCGGCACTAGAGTTGCGCGATTCAATCGATGCAGGAATAACATGGCTCATTTAACATAGGAGTCACGCGGCTTGATCGACGCGTGAGTTGCGAGGTGAAGTCGATGTGAACAGGGCGAAGATGCCAACGTGGCTGCCAATTCACGGGTTGACGATGAGATAGGTGAAATCAACATGGTAACATTGTGCACAAACAATGAGTTGCAGACGACGAGCAATTGATGAGTAGAGCGAAGTAAATGCTGAGAGGGATCAATCTAGAGGGTGGAGTTTGAGCAAGCCGGTGGAATCTAGGGATTCTCACTCAAGGTTCAAACTCTTTCATATTCAAGATATCTATAATTTCATGATCAGACAATTCTAAGAATGGGGGCCAGTAATATTTCATTCAGCATTTAAGCAAAACAATAATTATTGAGGCATTTATATAGACCTCTATACAATCGACGTAATAAAAAGAAAATGGTGCATAATATAATTTTCTCACATAAATAAGAAAATACTAGACATTATGCCTAAAATTACAATCATAGAAATAAAAATAACTAATGTAGAATAAGTACATGAATAAAATCATCCCAAAATTGAATCTCTTAACAATCCGCAGTATCTGTCTTCCCAAATTTATCTTAACTATCAATCAAATTCATATTTGAAGCAATGTGGCTAGATCTCGATCATCTATTATAAACCATATCAGGAATGAATCGACAGTCGATCGTGGTGTCCCCACCAACTCTCTCCAGTGGGAAAGGTTCGACCCTGTCGAGTATGGGATCTCTCTACCGTGATATCTCTCTACCAAATCTATATCAAGTTTCTGCAGCTTATCTCTAGTAATTTATAAACCCTCGGGCGGAGGTAAATCCTTCCAACGAATCAAATAATGCTGGTATCCTTTATTCCTTGTAAAAAATATTTGCTTATCAAAATTTGCTCTATTTACTCCTGTTTGTAAGTAGATATGGCTGATGGACACTCGAGTAAGGGTTCACTTTGAATAAGTAATGAAGGCTCAAACAGATCACTGGGTATTATTGTTGGCTTCTTGTATGCTACTAAGTCTGAGACATTAAAAGTTGAATTAATGTTATATTTTGATGGTAAATCAACAACATATGCGTTTGAGCTAATTGTTTTTAAAAATTTTAAAAGGACCTATTTTGCGAGCTTGTAATTTCTTAATAGTTCTAGATGGAAACCGCCCGGATCGAACCCGAATCATCACATAATCATCTTTTGAAAATTTCTACATTTACTTGTGACAATATGCTAATTTCTTGTAAATTATATTACTCACACTTATTCTTGCTGATCTCTTTATGTAATTCCCTAATATACTGTGCAAACTGCAAAACAATCATGTAGATTTGTTATGTAGTACAAAATAAATGCTGTGCTTTTCCTTGGGAATCCCAATCATACTCGTAAAAAATGATGTTTTTCTTATGTGTTCCCACTTTTCCGGGGATCATGTAACAGAATACTGTCTATTAATGCTATATCACCTCCATCAGTGTAGTACATCCTCTAGTTATGCAGTACTTTGTTCTGTGATGTTCCATGCAGAATATTTTTAATTTACAAATCAGTTATACTGCAACAGGCATTTAAAGCAATGCAGAATGGAGTAAAGCCTCCAGGCATGTTGAAGACATTACTTGGTGTCGTACCACCTCTTAGGAATTCAAATAATGGAAGCTGTGAGTATTATTTATTTCCTTTACTTCCTGCTTTTTATGTTTGTTGACTTGAAAATATAGTCTGAACCTACGTCTTCATTGAGCTATTTTAGTCGAGATGTGTTCTTTTTGTGGTCAAGGTAGGGATAAAGGGCAACTTCAAGCAACTTCCAACAGTTTTTGGTGTAGTGGAAATTAAGAAAGTTGACATAGCACTAATGGCATATTAACCAAATTTAAGATGATTGATTTTTGAATTGGTATGAACACAGTGCAAAACTATCGACTGTTGTGGACTGGTGTTGGAGCTCAACTTGCTCGAGATGTACCTTTCTCTGCTATTTGCTGGTCAACGCTTGAGCCTGTAAGTGTGCTTTCATAGCATTATCTTACTGATGTAAAAGCTTGGATCATTTGCCATTTTGTTTTCCATGAATCCTCTGTATGTTCTGGATCTTCTGTTAACTCAAATTAGTGAGGCAGACAATTAAACTTGCGTCATTGTTTTTATGATGCTTATTTATTAATTAAAACTCTGTTTTGTAGATTCGTAGAAGATTGCTTGCACTTGTAGGTGACGAAGGCAGTGCATTCAGCGTGTTAGGAGCTAACTTCTCAGCCGGTTTTGCTGCAGGCAGCCTTGCAGCTGCAGCTACTTGTCCTCTCGATGTTGCCAAAACTCGAAGGCAAATACAGGTGGGTTCTCCATATTCCACTCATTAATGCCATCCCTCTTCTTCTTCTTCTCCTTCTTTCTTTCTCTCTCCCTCTCTCTCTCTCTCTCTGTGTGTGTGTGTGTATGCATTTGTGTTTCTGCTGGTATCCATGAAAAAATGTTTCCTGTTTTCAGTTGGGTAAGTTCCATAATTTTTTGGATAAAAAAAAGTTCCATAATTTTGATTGGACTCTATTTTTACTTTAAATGGAGACATTTTTCTTAAAATATGCTGTGAATGTTCTTGCAGAGAGATCCTTCTAAGGCACTAAAGACAACTACACGGCAAACATTGGCTGAAATATGGAGGTACCGTTGTATGCTTTTGTTGCTATTATGAAGCTTCCTTAGATTTGGTTTTGGTCTTGGTATCTGGATTGCCATGTTCTCAAATCATCTTTTCAGATAACTTAATTTTATTGGCCAAGATTGCAAAAATAGATTAGTTTGTCGGAACATTGATCAAAATAGACTAAGAGGGCGTTTGGTTCGTTGTTATCTTGGTGTTATGTTACGTAATCTAGATGTCATCTTTTAATTAATAATTTTATAATTTTATAGAAAATTATTTATAGATGTCATTAAATCAAACAATTACTTTCTCTAGATAACATAATATAACGTCAAGATAACATTGAACCAAATGCTCCCTAAGTTACATTTGTGTCTTTGACCCATCTTTTACATGGTTCCATATTTTTTGAATAGTTTTAGGTGGGTTTTTTCCTCTTTTGGTTCACTTTTGTTTGAATCTCATCCACTTACAAAAATTCCGTTTTTTCTTCTTTTTTTTTCTGTCTGTATATCTTCTCCTCCCCTACTCTCTTTATGACTTCTGTTCCATTCATATTGCAAATATTGATGAGGAAAAGAGGCTTGGAGAGGAAAAGGAGGAAGAGGGAGGAAAGGGAGAGGAGAGCGTAAGAGAGCTGGATGGCATGAAATGGACTTGAAAGAAGGAGAGGAGTGTTGTTGTAGGAGTAGTCCTAAGTAAATTGCTTGAAATGACTGATGGAAGAACTTGCATGAAAATATTGAGCATCATGAGCGTCGGACCATGTCAAATGATTCAAAAAATAATTGGGACATGCGAAGGGGAGGCACAACCTCAATCACCCCAAGTGTGTAATTTACCCAAACAAATATTTATAGATAAAACTGCTATGCAGCCTCAATGTCTTGCCAATCAGATACAATCAAAGGTCCATCAACAATGACATTAAAAATTTAACGTGCAGGGATGGAGGATTTAAGGGACTCTTCACCGGAGTGGCCCCTCGTGTGGCTCGTGCAGGCCCTTCTGTTGGCATAGTAGTTTCCTTCTATGAGGTCGTCAAGTTTGTTTTGCATCGAAGGCATCATCAATCATGAAGAAACAATCGATTGGTAAATACCAGCTTATTACCTTCAGTAATTGCAGGCCTATACAATTTTGATCCCAGAGCGATGTAGTTGTAGCTCCTTCAGCTTTTCAAGCTCCAATTCTTTCTGGATGACGGCATTTTACATCCTCTCATAACTATGCAAATTTCATAACTGGTCTTTTATACATTTCTGTAATTTTCTAAGAAAATTCATTTAGTTATCAAAGGTGAAGAAATTTACCTTTAAAGAAACATCCTACAAACGAAGTGTTTTATTTGCTTGGTTGAATTTTGTAAGTTTGCAAATAAATATGCAATATGGTGATTATTAATTTTATTTATTAGATAAAGATACCGTTTGGCTAAATGACCAAATAATAGTGTTTTTCCTCTTTATTTTCTCTGATTATATTAGGGGTTCATGCTGTTGGCCCAAAGGCTTCCCAAGAGGGGGGTGAATTGGGAATAATAAAATTTATAAGTTTAAATTAAGGCAATAAATTTAAGAGATAATTCAATTAATACAGAGAGGTTGATTTAGCAAATCGGACTGCAGAAGAAATAGAACAGAGAGCACCACCAGAAAGTGAGGTCAATTTGCGAAATAGGACTCAGTGTAGAAATAAAGCAAACAGCATAAATATATTACACAAAAGGCACAAGAGATTTATAGTGGTTCGGCCTTCCGCCTAGTCCACTCCCCACGCACCTCGAATGGGAATTACACTATAACCCCGGCTTTTTATGGGAACCAAAGCCGAACAAACTCAATACAATCCTATGGCTTTTTCAAGGAACCAAAGCCAAGCAAACCTTCAATCTTACAGCTTTTTGCAGGAACCAAAGCTGAGCAAACCTACAATCCTCCACTAGGGAGATAGAAAAAGGAAGTAAAGGTTTTGCTAGACTAGCTAGCTTAAGTTACAATGCATATACAAGAATCAATATTACAATGAGGTACTCTATGCACATGCAAATTAGCCAAGGGTTTACTCGAATAATTCCGAGAAAGCAAGAGTAAAACAGTGAGTAAAATAATCTGAGAGAATAAAGAGGAATCACCCAATATGAGCCTTCAACAGGAAAAACAAGAGGTAAAACAGAAGTTTGATGAATCTTAATAAGTAATAACTTCAAGAAACAAGATTCACATCAAAACCAAAAACCAAAACTGCAGCTATGTATTTTTCTGAAGCAGGAAACAAAATAGAACCAGGAAAATTTCAGCTTTTTTTCACTTAAGAAACACCACAATCTCCTTCTTTGAAATCTCCTTCAAATGTTATCCAAGTATGGCAATGGGAGAGTGAAAACCGAGTGAAAGCTTGAGAGGAGAAGGTGAGTTGTGTTCTCCAAAAACAGAGAATGCAGAATCAAAAAACAGTGTTGGAGAAAAATTGGATGGGAGAAAGAATCGCATGGCTTAAGAATGCATAATTATTTCCGTTGGAAAGAGAGAGAAGGAAGCAGCCCAAATTTGTCCTTTTGTGATTGTAGGCTTATTGCTTTTAGCCAACATGAAGGAGACAAAGTCAAGTGGATTAAGAATAAAAAAGTAATTATACAAGCATGCCTCAATATTTTAACATGGTGGCCATCATACAAATAAAATCAGGCTTTTCAAGAAAAAACGGTAGGCTGCAAGAAATCAAAACACAAGCCAAGAAATCATGGGAGAAACAAAACCCAAGTTACAAGGAGAAGGAATGAAGGCTCTTGATTTGGATTGATGTGACTCATGCAACCTTTTGGAAAATACATGGGTATTAACCAATAGGTTATATGTTGTCATATACCAAAATAGAGGAATAATTAATGACCATGTAAGGATCTATCATAGGCAAGAGATTGTGTTAAGCTAAACTAACTTTTAACCTAATATATGATAAGTATTAAACTTTGAGTTAAGCTTCAAACTCAAATCAATAGATTGAGTGAGCTACACTCTCAATTCAAATTACTTAACATGAATAAGTGAAGGAGATTTTTGCTTAACCAATCAAACACTAGAAATACGAAAGAAAGTAAGATTTTCTTAACTAGAAAACCAAAAGGAAAAATTCGAGTAAAAATTTTAGCAAATATGCACATGCTTACATAATAGTCCTAGAAAAGAAAATAATAAAAATTCTAGTGAGATCCTGCTTTTCTCTGGACTTTAATTGAGACTAAATCCTCAAATGAGATAATGCAACCTGTTAACACACTTAAACAAGAGGATTAGTCTATAACAACTAAATTAATTGTGCTCATCAAAATCAAAGGGTTCAACAATCTCCCCCTTTTTGATGATGACAATTAATTTAGAAAGTTAAGGCAATATAAAAAGATAATGCAGTGTAGTAACTCCCCCTTAGCAGGAGACAAAGTTGACAAAAGCAAGATAGAGGGATTTCTAATAGTTTAAATAAAAGTAATGCTCCCCCTAAATTAATGCATTTTATTTTATACACAGCTGAAGAGATAATACACATAGCATAGCATGTAAATACTCATTTATAGAGATGATGCAGAAAATGTGAAAATATAATGCAGAAACAGAAAATGTGAAAATATAATACAGAAAATGTAATCTGTTCCTGTCCATAAAAGCATAGCATAAAAGCATAGCAAATTGTAATCTGTTTCTGTCCATAAAAGCATAGCATAAAAGCATAGCAAACTACTTTTCTCCCCCTTTGGCATCATCAAAAAGATGACCAAAAGGAAGGAAAAACAGAATAATAGTTCAATACAACAGTAAGTTAAGCAAAAAAAATTAAGCAAACCCACCTCAACTAACATCATTTCTTGCTGGGAAACAGACGGCCTATAATAGAGTCAATCTTGAGATTAAGGATTTCAAGAGTGGTTCCATTATGGCAGACCAAATCAGTGAGTTGAGAGGTTACACGTGTAAGTCTCTCAATCTGAGCCTGTAAAGATAGAATTTTAAGATCTTGCTCCTGGACATAGTGACCCAGCTCCTGAAAGGCATCCACAATGAATTGGGCAAATCTTGGAGTGAACATAGATGCCGGATCAGATGTGGAAGAGGATGGTTGGGAGGAGTAAGAGGGTTTTGGCTGGCGAAGCTTAAGGCTGTCCATAGAGAGAATAATATCTAGCTCCAGGTATTTTAGAGGAAAGATCAATCCCATAGTTGGAACTTAGGTAATAACAGATGATATTACCATAATGCAGGCTCCTATGAGAAGGAAGTTTCCTGAGAATGTTGCGGCAGCCATCAAGCTCATGAAAAATGATGCCAACAGTATCAAGAACCCTATCCTTCAGCAGATAATAGACAGTAGATTGATGGATATTTGTCCAATCACTCTTGTGTCCACAAATTTGGATCAGACATTCTTGAAGAATTCTACTTAGGGTTTTGGCATGATCACTGCAGGCTACAGTTTCTTAACTTTGCCAGCTAAATGCCTCTTTACACTAGGAGGATTGAAGGAAAGATCAAAGCCAAGAGTTGATTCAATATCAGAAAAAGAACTGGATTCAACTTGAAGATCAGTGACAGTGATAAGATCAGTAGGAGTGCTGAAACCAAAGAATGAGGTGAGATCATCACCAGTGATGGTGATGAACTTTCCTTGAACAGAGGTTTCCAGAGTCCTATTTTCAAAATCGATCTTCATGTTGGCAAAGAAAATTTGAACAATGAGAGGATAGACAGAGATATTACAAGCAAGCCATTTATTCCAGCCTTGCCTCTCAATGATTTCCCTGATAAAAGGATCAACCCTTTTCAAATTGACGGGCTTAACATTCAAGATAAGAATTTCTTCAACCATATTAAAATAACTCCGGGCATTGGCATTTAGAAGAAGAGAGGAAATGGAAGGAGGCTTTGCTGGCCCCTTCTTCTTTCTGTCCTTCATTTTAGGGGATGGAGGAGCAGATGAAGAGGATGAGGGTTCAGCGGAGAAGGAGGGTGAAGAGTCAGATGAAGGTAAGGGAGAGACAATCTTTTGCTTGCCTCTCTTCACCTTTGGTGAGGAGAAAGGAGCAGAACCAGAAAAGGGAAAGGGACGAAATGAAGCAGAAGTCTCCTCTTCACTAATCTCAACAATAGGAGACGGAGCCGTGGGTTTGGGCTTTCTTCCAGTAAGGACAGTCTTCCCAAACCTAGGCCTTAGCCTTTGTTTCTTGTTGGAGGTGAAAGGAGGCGCAGAAGCAAGTGCAGCAGAAGGTTTACCTTGCCTGTGCAGTTTCTTTCCCTTTTTACTTGTAGAGGGAGCAGATTCAGGCATTATCGTCTTTGTTGTGGCTGACCTGGTGGTTTTTTTTGCTGAAGGCTCACCTTCAGCCTTCTTCTTCTTTTTCTCTGCAGGTACTGATTTCTTCATTACAGCTTTGGTCGGTGGGATCTCCACCTTCACCTTTTTGGAAGAAGCCGTGGCAGCCAGCTTCTTCTTCATCTTTTTGGAGGAGGAGGGAGAAGGACCTTTGTGTTCTTTAGCCTCCTCAGGCAGAAGGAAGCAGATGGGAGAGGGTTCCACGGTGGCTAGGGCAAGCGCCTTAAGGTGACTGCCAGCAGAGGAGTCTGAGGTCGTGGATTCATGTGCTGAGATCCAGTCTGCTTCAGAGGAAGAGGAGATGGAAGAGGGAGCAGCTCTCTTCTTCGAGGGAGCCATGGAGAGGATGAAACAGAGGAAGTTAGGGTTAGGCGAAGTGCGGAGGAGAGGAAGAGGAAGTGACACAGACGAGAGAGAGAAAGAGAGTGAGTGAAATGAGAGAGAGAGGCATGGGAAATGATAACCGCGCGTGAAGAGGCGCTGCCGGGGCGCGCGTCCCAATTTGCGCATGCGGTTGAGCTGCCGGGTTAACGGGTCTTACCTGTTGACCCGAAAAGAAACGGTCGGCCCGAAATTTAAATTGCACGGGTCAACCTGGCCCGATGGGTTTGGCCCGTTGACTCAGTCAATGGGTCAAACAAGTAGTGCTGCCCCGTCGGACACCAAATTCCCAAGAGAAACAACGGATTTTCAAAAATGGACTGGGTGAATCCTCTTGAGGTCGATTTTCAAAATCAGCCAAATTTCTCTGGAAAAAAAATCTGAGAGATGAGAAAAATAGCTTGAACAAAAGAACAGCAAAATCAAAGGTTGATGCAACAATGAATTGGAGGGGAAAGAAAAATCCAGCAATAATGAGGTTTTGGTGAAAGTAAGAAAACTTAATAAGTCATGCATTTTAATTTCACATAAAAATATCAATGTAATGGCTAATCATGGCAAGAGTTCTATAGACATGAACTATCTAACATACTAATTTCTCTAATTATGAAGTTAAATCTATCCTCATGCAATGGCTTGGTAAAGATATCAGCAAGTTGTAAACTAGTGGGAACATATTCCAAAGAGATATCATCTTTTTCAACATGATCACGAATAAAATGATGTCGAATTTCTATGTGTTTAGTTCGTGAGTGTTGAATAGGATTCTTGGTTAAACATATGGAACTAGTGTTATCACATTTGATAGGTATATGGCATAAATCAATACCATAATCTAGTAATTGATACTTTAGCCAGAGTAGTTGTGCACAACAACTACCTGCCGCCACATACTCCGCTTCGGTCGTCGATAGCGCGATAGAATTTTGCTTACGACTAGACCAAGACACAAGAGCATTGCCAAAAAATTGACAAGTGCCAGATATGCTTTTACGATCAACTTTGCAACCTGTAAAGTCAGCGTCGGAGTATCCTATCAAATTTGATGTGCTTTTTTTGGGATACCAAAGACCAAGTGAGTGAGTCCCGACCAAATATCTAAAGATTCGCTTAACAGCAGTTAAGTGGGATTCTTTAGGAGACGATTGAAAACGAGCACACATGCAAACACTAAAAACAATATCTGACCTACTAGAGGTTAAATAAAATAATGATCCAATCATACCTCGGTAGAGCTTTTCATCTACACTCTTACCTTTTTCATCCTTGTGTAACTTTGTAGATGAGCTCATGGGAGTGCCAATATGTTTTGACTTATCCATGCCAAACTTTTTGAGAAGCTCTCTTGTGTATTTGCTTTGACAAATGAAGATGCCATTGGGAAGTTGTTTGATTTGCAATCCAAGAAAGAAGTTAAGTTCTCCCATCATGCTAATTTCAAATTCCCTAGACACACTTGGAAAATTTCTCACACAAGAATTCATTAGTAGCACCAAAAATAATGTCATCCACATAGATTTGTACAACAATGAAATTTTCATCATGTTTCCTTGTAAACAGTGTTGTATCAACTTGTCCCACAATGAAATTTTCATCATGTTTCCTTGTAAACAGTGTTGTATCAACTTGTCCCTTGAAAACGAGCACACATGCAAACACTAAAAACAATATCTGACCTACTAGAGGTTAAATAAAATAATGATCCAATCATACCTCGGTAGAGCTTTTCATCTACACTCTTACCTTTTTCATCCTTGTGTAACTTTGTAGATGAGCTCATGGGAGTGCCAATATGTTTTGACTTATCCATGCCAAACTTTTTGAGAAGCTCTCTTGTGTATTTGCTTTGACAAATGAAGATGCCATTGGGAAGTTGTTTGATTTGCAATCCAAGAAAGAAGTTAAGTTCTCCCATCATGCTAATTTCAAATTCCCTAGACACACTTGGAAAATTTCTCACACAAAAATTCATTAGTAGCACCAAAAATAATGTCATCTACATAGATTTGTACA
>JAEMOT010002708.1:211805-247606 GCA_019297695.1 Apostasia ramifera | reverse complement strand
CAATGAAATTTTCATCATGTTTCCTTGTAAACAGTGTTGTATCAACTTGTCCCTTGATAAAACCATTGTTCACAAGGAATTTACTTAATCTCTCATACCAAGCACGGGGTGCTTGTTTCAAGCCATATAGAGCCTTTTTAAGCTTAAATACATGATCCGGGAAAAAAGAATCGATAAAACTAGGTGATTGCTCGACATAAACTTCTTCGTTAATAAAGCCATTAAGAAATGCACTTTTGACATCCATTTGAAATAATCAAAAATCTTTATAACATGCAAATGAAAGCAAAAGACAAATAACCTCTAACCGAGCAACAGGTGCAAAGGTTTCCTCAAAGTCGATCCCTTCGATTTGAGTAAAACCCTTAGCAACCAAGCGGGCTTTATTACGAATAATATTACCGGAATCATCAAGCTTATTTCGAAAAACCCATTTTGTATCAATTATGGAGTGACCTTTGAGACGTGATACAAAATCCCAAACATCGTTCCTAGAGAATTGTTCTAATTCTTCTTGCATGACAAGAATCTAGAACTCATCTTTCTCGGCTTCTTCGAAAGATTTTGGCTCAATTTGAGAGATAAAAGTGGAATGGGTTACCTCATCTTGGAAGGAAGCTCTAGTGCGTACTCCTTGTGATGGATCACCAATTATTAACTCCGGAGGATGAGCCTTTTTGTACTTCCATTCTAATGGTAAGTTCAACTCATTCGCACTTTCTTCCTTGCCATGAGTGTGAACACCATCATGATGAGATCCTTCTTTGGCTTTTGTTTCTCCGCCTTCCAAGCTTAGCTTCGCAGGTCCTATACCTTCAATAGGATCATCATCTCTCTTTGGAGAGTTGGCATTAGATTCATCAAAATCAACATGAATGGATTCTTCAACTAACATAGATCTCGTGTTGTAAACACGATACGTTTTGCTAGTTGAATAGCTTCATCGGATTTTGAATCAAATTTACCTAAATCATTCTTACCATTATTCAGCACGAAGCATTTGCAACCAAACACGCGAAGGTGAGAAATGTTCGGTTTTCGACCTTTCCATAATTCATAAGGGGTCTTTTTCAGTATCGAGCGAACAGTAACACGGTTTACAACATAGCAAGCCGTATTTACCGCTTCGGCTCAGAAATACTTTGGAAGACCACGCTCATGAAGCATGGACCGTGCCATCTCAATAAGTGTTCGATTTTTTCTCTCTACAACCCATTTTATTGAGGTGTTCGAGGAGCCGAGAAATTATGTGAGATACCACGTTCTTCACAAAAGGATTCAAACCGTTCATTTTCAAACTCGCCACCATGATCACTACGGATGGATAAAGTATTGAGACTAATTTCATTCATGATGCACTTATATAAAGATTTAAAACAGTCAAAAGCATCATGCTTATGTGCAAGAAATAATGTCCATGAAAACCTGGAGTAATCATCTATAATTACTAGATAAAATTTCTTATCACCAAGACTAAGTATTCTAATTGGTCCAAATAGGTCCATATGCAACAATTCAAAGGGTTTGCATGAAGAGATAGCAGACTTGGACTTAAATGAAGCCCTAGTTTGTTTTCCTAGTTGACATGCATCACAAAGCCTATCTTTATCAAATGCAATTTGAGATAGACCTTTAACTAAATCTAATTTAGAGATTTTATGCAAGGTATGCATGCTGACATGTCCTAATCTTCTATGTCATAGCCATGAATCATTGACATGAGATGCTAGACATTTTATTTCATTGCAGATAATAGAGCCAAGATCAACTTGATAAATATTATTATATTTATTTTCTACAAACATAATAATATTATTTTGCTTGATAAGACATTTAGAAGCATCAAATAAAATATCATAACCATTATCACATAATTGGATATGCTAAGCAAATTATATGCAAGACCATCAATAAGAAGGATCTTATCTATGGAAGTTGTAGAATCTTTACCGACTTTACCAATTCCGATGATTCGTTTCTTAGTATCATCGCCAAAGGTTACAAGCCCTCCATTTCTTGGTTTTAGCGAGATGAACTTTGATTTGTCTCCTGTTATGTGACGGGAACATCCGTTATCCAAGAGCCACATGCCTCCACTGGTCCAAGTGTGGAGACATACCTACAAAAAAAATTCTCACATTTTGGTTTTAGGTACCCAAACAAATTTGGGTCCTATGAGATTAGTAGTAGCAAGATAGTCACCTTGAGATAAGCCTTTTGGAATCCATATATAAGATAAATTTTTAGATGCCAATATGACTTTTCTAATTTTACAAGTATAAGCAACATGTCCATGCTTTTGGAAAAAATTACACATAACATGAGATGGAATATGCCCATGAGTTTGACAAGAGTTTAGGGAGTCATTCCTAGCATCCTTTCTATTTCTTACATATGAAACATTGTTAGCCCTAAGCATGCACCTAGGTTCAAGCAAGATGTTCTTAGATTTGAGTATTTCATTCTTTTGAAACTTTAGAAACAATCATGCTAAGATCATTATTCTTTAAAGTAAAATCATTAATTTTCCTTTTTAATTCTATACAAAGAGAGTCACAAGAACTATGAGTATTTTTCAAGAGAAAATACCTATTTTTTAATTTTTCATAACCATGAATGAGATCAACTAAGTTCTCTTCCAATTCATCATAGGTAAGAGGTAGTTCATTTACCGAGTTTGTAGATTCAACCTCATCGTCATCAACGTTAGCCATCAAGCATAAATTGCCACTTCTTCTTTGTCATCACTTGATGAGCTTTCATCTGAGTCGCTCCAAGTGGCTACGAGAGCTTTCTTTTTCTTTGACTTTCTTGGCTTAAGGAGAAGGCAATTTGGCTTTATATGTCCAGGTTTATTGCATTTGTAGCAAATGACATCATCCTCCTTGGCCTTTGAAGTATTTTCTTTGTTCTCTCTGTTTTTGAATGACTCTCTTTGTGATCGACGAAACAAGTGTCTCTTTTTCTTCATGAGAGTATCAAATCGTCTTAAGATTAAGGCAATTTTATCTTTGAGCTTTTCTTCATCATTTTCACTTGAGTTGGTGTCGCTAGCACTTGAGGTAGGAGAAGAGACTCTTAGTGCTAAAGTGTTCTTCTTCTTTGCACTTTCATCTTCCTCATTCTTCTTTCTTTTTCTTTTCATTTCTAGCTCATATGTTGTTAGTGATCTTAACAACATATCGAGTTCTAGAGTAGAAAGATCGCGAGCTTCCACGATGGCCGTTGCTTTAGCATCATAATCTCTAGGAAGACACTTCAAAACTTTTCTAACAAGTTCTTCATTAGTAAATATCTTTCCAAGAGAAATAAGACCATTAGTAATGTTAATAAAGCGAGTGAACATATCCTTGATAGAATCATTCGGGTGCATTTCAAATAATTCATAATCATGAATTAACATGTTAATTTTTTATTCCTTAACTTGATTGGTACCTTCATAGGTAAGTTCTAGTTTAGACCATACCTCATAAGCCGTATTAAGATTACAAATGCGATTGAATTCACTTGGAGACAATCCGCATTGAAGGTGATTGAGTGCTTTAGCATTTAGTTGTGCCAATCTCTTTTCTTCAACCTCTAAATCGGCAAATTCCTTAGGAGTGACCTTGTCTTCCTTTTTGGGAATCACAAAGGGCTTCCTTGTGACTTTCCATAATTCAATGTTCATTCCTTGCAGGTAGATCATCATCCTTCTCTTCCAGAAATTATAGTGTTGACCTTTGAAGAGAGGTGGACGATTTGCCGAAGGCCCCTCACATATTGCATCATCCGGAATATAAGTGGGAAGAGCCATGGATCGACTCTAGGCGATTAGTCCTGAAAACACTTAGCACACTATTAAAGAGACCCGCTATGATACCACTTGTTGGCCCAAAGGCTTCCCAAGATGGGGGTGAATTGGGAATAATAAAATTTATAAGTTTAAATTAAGGCAATAAACTTAAGAGATAATTCAATTAATACAGAGAGGTTGATTTAGCAAATTGGACTGCAGAAGAAATAGAACAGAGAGCACCAACAGAAAGTGAGGTCAATTTGCGAAATAGGACTCAGTGCAGAAATAAAGCAAACAGTATAAATATATCACACAAAAGGCACAAGAGATTTATAGTGGTTCGGCCTTCCGCCTAGTGGACTCCCCACGCACCTCGAATGGGAATTACACTATAACCCCGGCTTTTTATGGGAACCAAAGCCGAACAAATTCAATACAACCCTATGGCTTTTTCAAGGAACCAAAGCCAAGCAAACCTTCAATCCTACAGCTTTTTGCAGGAACCAAAGCTGAGCAAACCTACAATCCTCCACTAGGGAGATAGAGAAAGGAAGTAAAGGTTTTGCTAGACTAGCTAGCTTAAGTTACAATGCATATGCAAGAATCAATATTACAATGAGGTACTCTATGCACATGTAAATTAGCCAAGGGTCTACTCGAATAATTCCGAAAAAGCAAGAGTAAAATAGTGAGTAAAATAATCTGAGAGAATAAAGAGGAATCACCCAATATGAGCCTTCAACAGGAAAAACAAGAGGTAAAACAGAAGTTTGATGAATCTTAATAAGTAATAACTTCAAGAAACAAGATTCACATCAAACCAAAAATCAAAACTGCAGCTATGTATTTTTCTGAAGCAGGAAACAAAATAGAACCAGGAAAATTTCAGCTTCTTTCCACTTAAGAAACACCACAATCTCCTTCTTTGAAATCTCCTTCAAATGTTATCCAAGTATGGCAATGGGAGAGTGAAAACTGAGTAAAAGCTTGAGAGGAGAAAGTGAGTTGTGTTCTCCAAAAACAGAGAATGCAGAATCAAAAAACAGTGTTGGAGAAAAATTGGATGGGAGAAAGAATCGCATGGGCTTAAGAATGCATAATTATTTCCGTTGGAAAGAGAGAGAAGGAAGCAGCCCAAATTTGTCCTTTTGTGATTGTAGGCTTATTGCTTTTAGCCAACATGAAGGAGACAAAGCCAAGGGGATTAAGAATAAAAAAGTAATTGTACAAGCATGCCTCAATATTTTAACATGGTGGTCATCATACAAATAAAATCAGGCTTTTCAAGAAAAAACGGTAGGCTGCAAGAAATCAAAACACAAGCCAAGAAATCATAGGAGAAACAAAACCCAAGTTACAAGGAGAAGGAATGAAGGCTCTTGATTTGGATTGATGTGACTCATGCAACCTTTTGAAAAATACATGGGTATTAACCAATAGGTTATATATTGTCATATACCAAAATAGAGGAATAATTAATGACCATGTAAGGATCTATCATAGGCAAGAGATTGTGTTAAGCTAAACCAACTTTTAATTTAATATATGATAAGTATTAAACTTTGAGTTAAGCTTCAAACTCAAATCAATAAATTGAGTGAGCTACACTCTCAATTCAAATTACTTAACATGAATAGGTGGAGGAGATTTTTGCTTAACCAATCAAACACTACAAATACGAAAGAAATAAGGTTTTCTTAATTAGAAAACCAAAAGGAAAAACTCGAGTAAAAATCTTAGCAAATATGCACATGCTTACATAATAGTCCTAGAAAAGAAAACAATAAAAATTCTAGTGAGATCCTGCTTTTCTCTGGACTTTAATTGAGACTAAATCTTCAAATGAGATAATGCAACTTGTTAACACACTTAAACAAGAGAATTAGTCTATAATAACTAAATTAATTGTGATCATCAAAATCAAAGGGTTCAACACATGCAACACCTAATTTAATTCAAGTTCTCAAAACGTAAAGCATATCATTTGGATTTATGCTTTTGCAATTTATAATCACTTGGACTTTTTGATAATTGTTTTTGTCAAAATAAGATAAAAAGATTAAAATACCTTTAAAGGACATTTAGTTCAAATATTATTTTAGTGTTATATTTTATTGAGAAAATAATTATTTAAATGTTGACGGAGAGAGATGGGGTCATGAGAATTAGCGGTACATAATATTTTTAGCTCAGAATATTAGTATCAGAGAGAGCTAGTGATCATTTAGGAAAATACATAGAAATTTAAGGTGGTTCAGGGATAATTTTCTCTATGTCTATCGGAGAGTCAAGAAAAAAGTGTTTCACTAAAGTTCGAGAAGGTTTGGTCGGAGGATCAGTACATGAAGAAGGAAGAAAAAAGAGAATACAAGCTTCATTTTCGATGATTGATGATTCTTTGATGTTCTGTGATCGTCTTCTGATTTGGTGAGTCGTTTTTGATGTGTCATCTTGCTTCCTTTGGAGCTTCGCTCAGAAGTATTTATAGATAAGCTGTAGTGGAGTTCAACGGGTTTTCTGTGCTAGAATATTGTATTCGTCGGCTTCATGTTGGCTAAATATTATAACCACTGGATTCATACTATCCGCCTTACCATTGCTGGCTCTGGAAAAACTGTCAATAATGGTAAGAGCAAGCGAGTTTTTGATTTCTGTGACTAGCAAAATTTTTCAATAATGGCATGCTGACATGACAGTTTCCACTAGGTTGAAACAGTGACAGTTGAGGATAAACAAACGTCGTGGTCGATGTTGCTGGATGTACGGATACCCAAATATCGTAGTCGACATCACAAGAAGCTGAACCATCGTAGCCGGGGTTAGAAATCTGTAAAGGCAAAGTATGATTAATGAAATATCGTGATCGATGAACGAAATATTGTGTACAATGACAATAAAATTTTAAAAGTCTTTGGGTGTCACATGTGTGGCTGAGATTCAACATTAAATTCAAGTGTAAACATTAGCCCCCGACATGAATGGGCGTGAACATTTATGTGGGCCAAGGCATGTGTCAATTGTCATGTGGATGAGTGCGTTGCTCAAGACTGCCAAAAAATAAACTTAGGGCATCACCCCGTTGATTCGTATTCTACTCGTTCTGTTTCCCTGTACCCTGCAAAAATGAGAGAGAAAATAGTTAGGGAAATGGTTGATCAGAAAAATTGGTCTAGCCTAGTGTCTCTGATCAGCAAGAAGAAGAGATCAAGCAGTTCCCTGGTGGAGCCTCCTCCTGAGAAGAAGAGAGCTGCAGACCCTTTTCTAGAAGGCGAACCGTCGCCGAGTCCAAAGCTTGTACCGCCAGCCCAAGAGGTTATGGAGAAGACAACGGTGCCTTCTCAACCGGCAATGCAGTCTGAATCGCCGATGCTTAGAGTTGCCGGTGTCCTTTTGAGAACCCTTTCGCACACTGAAGAATCTGCAAAGGAGAATGAAAGGGAGAAGAAAGACGAACTTCAGGTTATTTCAATCATTACATTGCTGCCACATTTGGCGATGAGACTTGAGTTGGATTTGCCGCAACCGGTAGAGGTGGAGCAGGAACTGTCGTGACCGACGAAAGAGGAGCAGGAGCCGCCACGACCGGCGGGAAAACTGGATCAACGATAGCGTTGGTCGCCTGGGTTCACTGAAGGACTGCATCCTGCTGAGTGGCAAGTCTAGTAACAAGGTTAGTGAGATTTGCCAATATCTTGTGCAATTCTGCCATCCTGGTTCCTCTTGATGAGGAAGTCGATTTAGCGCGACACCTCGAGGCAGAGGTCGAACCTTCATCTCCAAGATCCTTGATGGAAGGTTCTCTAACAACCTAGGCGTTCTGGGCCAGAGAGTTGACCTTGCGCTTTTTGCCTATCATTTTGTGTCTCAATAAAGGCACTAGAAAGAATGACGGAGAGAGATGGAATATCAGTGTCAGAGAGAGCCAGTGATCATTCAGGAAAACACAGGAATTTAAGGTGGTTCAAGGATAACTTCCCTACTTTCACCGGAGAGTCAAGAGAAGTGTTTTACTAAAGTTCGAAAATATTTGGTCAAAGGATTAGTACAAGAAGAAAGAGGAAAAAGGAGAATACAAGCTTCGTTCTCAATGATTGATGATCTGTGATCTTGTCTTCTGATCTGGTGTCATTTTTGATGTGTCATTCTGGTTCCTTTGGAGCTCCGCCCAAAGGTATTTATAGGTAAATTGTAGTGGAGTTCAACAAGTTTTTTGGGCTCAAATATTGTATTTGTCAGCTCCCTGTTGGCAGAATATTATAGCCACTGGATCTATGCTGTCGGCCTCACCATTGCTGGTTCTGGAAAAACTGTCAATAGTCGTAAGGGCACGCAAATCCTTGGTTTCTGTGACTGGCGGAGATCTTTACTTAGTGAAAGTTGTTCTGACGTGGCAGTCTCCATTGGGCTGAGACAGCGATAGGTGAGGATAAACAGACGTCGTGGTCGATGTTACTAGGGGGGTGCGGATGCCCAAATATCGTGGTCGACGTCACAGAAAGGTGAACCATCATGGTCGAGATTAGAGATCTATAAAGGCAATGCAAGATTAGTCAAATATCACGACCGATGAACTAAACATCGTGTATAATGGCTTATAATAAAATTTAAAAAGTTTTTGGGTGCCACGTGTATTGCTGAAATTTAACGCTGAATCTAGGCGTAACCATTAAATTAATGTTATGATAGATAATCTTTTCAAAATTTATTAAATTATTTTTTAAAAATTGAAATTTAAATATAATTATATTTAGATTATATAATATAATATCAAAATAACATTAAACTAAATATCCTCTTAGTATCCTTTCTCTTAGCTGTATGTGACATTTTTTGCAACCCATGTTGAGTTGGTGGCACTAAGTTTTAAGTGGCGAAGATAGTGGGGGTTGGTGTTGGGTTGGTGGTGGTGAGCTAGTCATGATGGCAAGCTAGAGATGATGCCAAAAATGCAGACGTTGGTGTCGAGTTGATAGCGATGAGCTGGAGGCAGGCTGATGACAATAAGCTTGGCAGGCACATTGGAGCTAGTAGCGATGAGTTGGAGGCGGGTTGACGACAACAAGCTTGGTCAACTAGCAATGACGATGATGAGCTTGGCCAACAGTTGTGACAAGCCTAACGTGGGGGCAAACAACAAACTTGTGGAGCCAGCGAGCTAGAGGGTTGAAAAGAATGGGAGAAAGTAAGAAAGAAATATAATGGTAAATGTCTCAACTTATTTTATATAAGAAGTTTGAAATAACTTGAGGGATAGCTTGATAGAATCTGTCAAATTGTTCTTAGTGAAAAAAAATTTTGAAGAGAGAAGAACTTCATAAATATTTTATAGGCTGAAAAGAACCAACGTGTCCATTTTAGAGATCTGGCTTGATGAATTACCCTTTTCAAACTATTGTTTTCCAAGATATTGACTATTCTATATGTGTCCAATTAGGGCTGTTAAAAATATTCGAAACTCGAAACTCGTTCAATTTTTAAATCGATTCGAAATCGGTCGAAAATTTTGAATCGAATCATCAGCTAAGAATTTTGGCTCGAAATTATATGTATAGCATAAATAATATTGATATATAATGTAAATATATATATAAATAAAATATTATTATATATAATTTAGTTAGTGGTTTAATGGTAGAGTGGAGAAGATTTAAAATTTATTTTCCTCAAGATCTCTTGAACATATAATATTTTAATATTTCTTTTACAATTACGACCCGTTTCAAATCATGATTCGAGCCAACTCGAAATCGAGTAATTTTGAGCCGAGCCAGCTCAAATCATATCCCATTTCGATTTCGGACTGATTTCGAGCTGAGCCAAACTCACAATTGTTGATTTCAAGTTGAGTTCGACTCGCTTGAAATCGGTCCGATAACAGCCCTATGTTCGATTGATCTTATGTCAATAATTAATTATTGAAGATGCCAAGATGAACTGCTGCCATAAAAAAAAAAGTGACCTGAATGTACAGATGATAAGACAAAGTAACCAAGGTTATTAATTTGAGATATATATATATAAGTTTTTTTATTGATAGAAAGAGTGGTTTATTTTCATTTAAATTTAACTAGAAGTATGACAGTTATAAAGGTTCTCACGTGTTTTGATAGTACATTTAGGAAAATTATTGTTCTAAAGTTTTAGAGCTCTAAGTTTAGAGCAAAGTTTGCTAAGGTATGGGTAGTTGAATTTTTTTTTTGTTTGGCGTGAGTGCTAAAATGATTTGAAAGTTGCGAGATGATTTTGACATGGAATGATGCATAAGTTAGTCATTGACGAATTGTCATCAGTCTGTTTAAGTACTTGAATATAAAATAAAACGTAAAATAAAAAAATAATAATAATAAAAAGTATTAAAATACCCATGAATATAATTTAGGAGTAATCCACTTAGGCCCCTGAGGTTTACTCGACTTACCATGTAGGTCCATAATTTTAAAAACTGCCAGACAGGTCTCCAAAACTTACTGTATAAATAATTATAGTCCTTAATATTTATAAAAAGCTTCCAATAACGCCCAATTAAAAGTTTTTCGTTAAAAATTTCGTTAAATGAAAATTTTAACTAAAAAATCAAAAAAAAATTTAATGTGAAATTACAATTATACCCCTGGTCCTCGCGCAGACTGCTACAGCGCGCGGCCGCGGGTTGACTCCGGCACGCACGGCGGCGCACGCTGCCGCCTGAAGGGTAAAAAAGGTATTTTTGTAATTTTAATAGCGTTTAACGGATATCGTCACAAAAGAACCACAATAATTTATACAATAAATTTTGATGACCTGTCTGGCATGTTTTCAAAATTGTAAACCTGCGTGACAAGTAGGATAAGCCTTAGGGGCCTAAATGAAATTACTCCTATAATTTAATAAAATTTTATATTATTTATTATTATTAACTTTAATTTTATATAAACAATTAAATGAATATAACTTATATAAATATATATATATATATACATATAATATAATTATAAGAATATGTACATCTATATGCACATGTATATATATGTATATATGTGTAGGTGTATAAACAATAATAATTTTAAAATAATATTTTAGTTCACAAAGAATAGCCAATAAATAACTATTGTTTGGATGGGTAAAAGGAAAGACTATTTCATGAAATACGGAATAAAAATTCCTATAAAATAATTATTCCACTTATTCCACTAAAATAAACATTTAAGATTGTGATTTCCTCCACTAAAGGTCATAATTCTCAATGCATCTAGCCTAGTATTAAAGAAGACATGCACTTAATTTACGTTCTATAATGTCGACTTGTTGCATTCGTGTGTAACACACTTTCACAATACTATTAACACCAATTGAGGATGAATTTATTGCATCATCATTATTTGTCAGAGGTTGTTAGTTGCTCAATATATGCAGATTATTTCACAAACTGGAACAAAACAAACTAACAGTTCTTCTTCAAAGATGTTTTCAACTTTATGATTGCTCTTCTCCTCCTCCTTGCTGCTGCCGCTGCTGTTGTAGCATCCAGACACTTGGCACCTGAAACGACATCTCCATCAAGAGGAATATCTCCAGATATCCCCACCCCATCCTGAATCGCAGCCTCCCTTCCAGTTTCAGTTTTAGTGGTAGAAAAGAGGTCCAAAGATTCCATAGAAGTCACCTTGACGTTTAGATCTATGTCCAACTTCCTACATTTAACATTTGTATCCTTTTCTTTCGAAGGGATAATTGCGGCTACTGATGAATGATTCTCTCTTAAGCTCTCTCTACACATAAAGGGTATCCCTTCATCTTCTGCATCAATGGAACACCACCTACCAAGAGAATCTGTATCTTTGCCTCTTGTTTTGTCTGAAATAAGTAGGTAGGACGAAGAAATGCGGCGAACTAGAGTGCAAAACAAAGCACACGGCAGCGCATATAATGGCGCACTCAGGTCATGAATCTTATGAAAATTAGCATCACCGCAACACGCCTCGTTTACCAAACACCAGGGATGCAAAATACATGGCAAAATAGTTGGTGCAGCTTTTACCAACATCGAATGATCACTTGATAAAGATGATATCATGAGTGGTGTATATGGATATTCTGGTCCCTGGGTATTGCATTCGACTGCCTTGGCTACCTGCAGAGAACAACTTTGATCAGAATCTAATTCTGAGAAGTGATTTAACTTAAAATAGCACTAATGAGAGCTCCAAACATGCAAATTTTCCTTGCTCACTTCATCTTTCAACTGCTTGTTCTTGTTCCTCAGAGTATGATACTCTTTCATGACTAGCTCCCTCTCCTGTTGCAGATAATATAGGAAAACTCTTTTTTTTTTTCTGCAATTTATTTCTGACAAAGCATAATTAATCATTTATCATCTGTTAAAAAATGCGTTTACCACTTTCATCTTCTGATTATCCAGAGAGAGATCCGCAACTCTTTTAGACAATTCATCTCTAAGAGCCTAATTAGATAGATAACAAATTGACATTAAAAAACACGTCAAACTATCTACAGATTGTTGAAAAACAATACAGGGGATACCTGCCGTCGTCGAATTGTTTGCTGAGCAGACTCCCTGTTAGCTAATATCCTGCGGATTCGCCTTGCCTCCCTTTCAACCTAAAGCAATGCATTACACAGATAAAATATACATATATATATCTTTTAGGTATGTTTTTTGCATATGGGTAGTACCTCTGTTAGATTATCCCTTCTTCTATGTCTCAAAGCAGCAGCAGCAAAATTCATGCAGCAATCACCACCTGATTTTGGGATTTCAGGGTTCTCCTCAGTAGTTACTCTCTCCTCCACCTTCTTACAGATGGCATTCTTAATCTGAGAGTTATCATCTGCCCAGTAAGTACCCTATAATGCAAACCTACATATGAGAAGTTTCACTTTCACAGTCTCAATCTATCAAAGATTAGATATTGTGAAAAGGGTTGAAATAGATATGATTTGAATTTTATTTCTAATGCAATCTTGGTACTAAAGCCAAAGAATCATTAATTACCATTATCATGAATATTCAATCAATAAGCAAAGGAAGGGGAAAGCATCAAAGAAGCACCATGTCAAGTCCTTGCGAGCTCTCCCGCCAAACCCTAACCGGCGCCGGCCGGGAGAACTCAGCCAGCGCCCGCGCAGCCTCCAGCTCCACTGCCTCAAACCCAAACTCCCCGCAACCCCACGGCGCCAGAGACGGAAAAAAACAGGAGGATGAAGTCGATAATGACGACGACGACGGCGGCGAGAGGTGCGGATCTCCTCTGCTTGAACTCCGGCTTGGGCTTCGTCGAACGTCCGCGCCGCGTCCACTTCCGCCGCCGGAGAAGCCCTTTGTGATCATAGTCTCGATCAACTGGAGATCGAGGCTCTGTTTGACATTTCTGTACAAAAAGTCGCTTTTTTCAGCCTGGCAGCCTCAATCTCGCCTCAAATACGCACGCCTTCCGCTAGATCAATAGCACGTGGAGCGCTGAGAAGCGAATGTGTCGGGCATGCAGATGAAGCTCAATGGGAGTTGCACAGGTGGACGGAGGTCCGGCGATGAGGCGGTTGCCGCCGGGTTCAGCTGATCCCCTGGCAGGATGACGCGTGGTGTGGATGATTGCTCATTGCCAGACTGCTGGCCCGAAGGCCCAACAATGCGCGAGTATGGGTAGGGTTCGGGTCGGGTCGGGTCGGGCCAGATCGAAACCCGGTGGTAATTTTATACCAAAATCAAAACTTCTTAAATATGCTGCGCGATGTGAAATCTACTCGATTTTTTTCTACCTCCAAATTTGATTTTCTTCTTTTTTTAAATCAAGGAGGGAAATCCATCTAACAAATCCAAGCCAAGTTATTACAAAGATTATTCATTCAACACCAAATAAATAAAATGAACTTTGACCTACGAAAATAGATAATCTAAACTTTAAACTCTAATTAGGGTCTGTTTGTTTGTAAGATTAAATTTAATAAGATTAAAATTAAATTTAGATAGATATTTTTTTTATTAAAAGTTGTGAATGATGTGAAGTAAAGTTAGTTATTACGTTGGGGTATATGAGAGATGTGATATAAAGTTAGTTATTATATTGGGATATGTGAGGGATGTGATATAAGTTAGTTATTATTTTAGTAATATCTATAAAATGTGAAATAAAGTTAATTTTTAATATTAAATTTTATGTGTGATGTGATATGCCTGGTTAAAATTAAACCAGGTTAATTTTAAACGGGCAAACAAACGGGACCTAAACCTTAAACCTTAAACCCTAAATTATTTTGCTTCGCTAATTCTTTATTATATTTTCAGTGTTAGGAATGAAGAATCCATCAAATTTAAGATTATCATTTAATTTTTTATAATTTATAACCATTCTGTCTTTTTTTTTTTTTTTTCTTCAGCGTGATTTCTTACCATAAAAATTAGTGATTCTTACTATTCCGAGTTATCGATCTTTCCATGTTTATTTCAAAGGCAATGAACATTCTTACTATTCCGAGTTATCGATCTTTCCATGTTTATTTCAAAGGCAATGAACATTCTTTATCTTCCATTTAGTAGTATAATTAGTTGTTCTTTTAACAAGTATGAAAGAGCTTTATTTTTATATATATCATCAAAGATTTTTGTTTGAAAATCCTTTGATGATATATATGAAGATAAAGCTATTTCATATTTGTTAAAAGAACAACTAATCATACTACTTGATGGAAGACAAAAAATGTTATGTTCGTTGCTATTTAAAGGAGGATTTAGTTTAATATTATTTATATGTTCATATTTTTTAAATATTAATATTATATAAATATTTATATTATTTTTAATTTATTATTTATTTTTTAAAAATAAATTATTATTATTATTTTTTTAATTTTGTTATACTAAATGATGATTATATAAATCAATTCTGGGTTAACATTTTCTCATTAAATTTAAAGTAATATGTAGACATTATTTTAGAATAATAATTTTATAATTTTTAAAAATATTATTAAATTAAATAATTAATTTCTTCAAAAATAAATATAATATCATAAAAATATTTAATCAAATATCTTCTTAAAAATTAGTCTGGTTGGTTGAAATAAAAACCAAATTTTATAATTTTTTTAATATTTATAATTTATTTCATATTATAAATAAATTTAAATATTAAAAATTAATTTTATTTTATTTCTCAGATTTACTTTAATTAAAATTTTAAATTTTATTTTACATCTAATATTATTCTCCACAGTAAAATTACTTTATTTTATATTATATAATTTTTTTTATTTTTATTTTTAGTTATAAAAAAAATTAAAACATTCCGAAACGGGCCTTTCTGGCCCTTTCCAAAATCGATCCCCGAGGGTTCTCCCTGGCGTCATTGGAGGCGGTCAAGTTTACCTCCGTCATCTCCGTCTCCGCGATTTGATCAATAATACGCTGGTCAGCGGAGGTTTAATCGCTTCGCTTCCGGATCGATCGCTCGCGCTCATTTCTAGCAGGTAAGCTCCGCTTTGAGCCATTCCGTTCTAGTTTTTTCTTCTTATCACTTTTTCTTGTGAATCGCTCTGATATTGGAGTGTGATATGTATGGATGGTGTGTTCGTGGATTCCTTTCGGAGGTTATGAATCTAATTGCTTCAATGGAAATTAGTTGAAGGATTTAAACGTAAGGTTGGGTCTTCTGTTTTCCCTCCTTCAAAGCTGATGTCTCTTTTTTTTTTTTTTTTTTTTCATGTATGATAAAATAACTATCAAATCTGGCATAGAAGAAGAACATACTAATATGATAAAGGTACATATAGCATTCCACAAGAACTGACTGGCGCTTCATCATAAATGATTAGTGTTGAGAACCAACCTAATCCTGATGCTTTCATTCTCAGTCAGTAAGCTAACATTTTGGTATGAGCGGCAGGTAGTCTGTCTGATTGGTAAGTACACTAACCTGCTTGCATTATGTTAGTTCTCTTGGCTTGTTAAATATCAGGTTTTGACCATTGTGGACCTTCACAGATGTAGATCGCATTATGCAAACTGTACTATAAAAGTTATTGCGTAACCAAGTCGTCTGTGTAGTAGGCTTTGTTGGACTGAAGTTGTTTATGGGCTTTTCATGATTGAAGGCAACATAAGAACTATGACTAAAGAAAAGAAATTTCAGAGGGTAAATTAGGTTTCTTTTAGTTCTTTTAGAATCCCCTGATACCCTAATTTATTCTTTGCGTGGATTGCAAAGAGGTGTTGTAATTCTATGCTACAGTTAGTCCGCTTCTGTAAATGTAGTATTTGTTCTTCCTTGCAGCCTAAATTATTTAAAGTGTTAAAAAGGAAAACTCTGTGAAGCAGTACATGTGGCACTAATGGAGTCCGATTCAGGTATGGGTAAAAAGTTTAAGGTAAACTTATTTAACCCAGATATAAACCTGAATCAAACAGATAGGTTACTGATTTACATTCAAACCAAAAGCTTTACCTAAACTCTTTAAACCATCAAAAGTGTATCCCTAGTCATAAACCCTTTTGTAGTGATGATGAGAAAGACATGGAATGATGGGGGCATCTTAAGAACAATAATAAAGGTCTTGGGTCTTCATTCCCTTCTAACTTTACATGTTAGGCATGTCAAAACATGTGAACATTTTCGTTTTGACTTCTACCTGATTACCCAACCTAATAAGCACAACCGAAACATGATCTTGTTAATCAAAGGGCCAAATGTTGTTAATGGAATATAACTTGAATACTCATGGGTTAACATGTATCCAAACTAAATTAGCTGGCCATTGCGACTTGTTTATGGCATAAATATTCTCTTTAATGTTAAACTGGTCAATTATAGGTACCTCAAACCCAACCAAACAATCAATAATACTAGACAAACTTGTTTAAGTTACAAGGAGCAAAGCATGAATAGAAGTTGATCTAAGCACTAATTTGGTGCACAACAACCTGAAATTTGTTGGGTCGGATCCGGTATCTATTGTTAGCCAAATAGTGATTGCTCTATTGTATAGCTGCTATTATTTTCTTTTCTATTTGTGATATAAAGAGTTTGATTCAAATACAATAAGCCATATAATGACAAATATGTTTCAATTAGTTGTCAAATATTATGTTAATTAGAATACTTGAAATTTTGGGCTATTTGAGATATTCGTATTTTTGTTCACTATGATCTTTTTGGGTAACATAGTATGAACGGATTAGTGAAATTATATTGTTAGTGATATTTCTTGTATAAGATATGTCATATTATAGTAGGTCAACTACATGCTAAGTAATAGCTAAATTTGTTGCTTTAAAATGTTATTTCTCATGTGTTACTTGTGTTGTGTTTTGTTAATACCCTGAATGCTAAGTTTAACCAAACTTAATTTCTTTGACAACAAGACAATTTTCGAATTTATTCCAAGTTCAACCTCATTAACAATCAAACAACTTATCTACTTAAATAATAAAATACAACTGTGCATAAATTAAAGCAGTTTGCACTTTGGAATTTAAACTAGTCTCCTACATTTTAGAATTTATTCTACTTGATTAATAAGAAAAAATTAATTCTACCCTTTCGATATGACAATCCAAGAGCCAAATATACAAAATAAGAATAAAGCTTCAACTCGCAGAAGTTTGACTTTTTTTTTTATTATACCTGCAAATGGCATACTTGAATATGAAAGGAAAAAAGTAATAGTATTGTAGCTATTATAAAACTAGTGTTTGATTTCTATTATAGTCACTTCTTAGCAACATTGATTGATTTTGTGTTAGGTGTTGGTTCCTTTTGGGTTTATTCTTTTTGAGTAATCCTTGACCTCTATATTTTTCCTTAGAATAATTGTTCCCTTAGGCTTAGTTTGTATTGCTTCTGATCTTTGCTGCAATAATTTCGTACTTAAACTCAGTACTGGAGTAGAGCTCTAGAGTTAACCTTTTCGAGAGGACTAGGAACTGATTTGGAGAGAGCTGAAGAGTAGATGATGGGCCTATGTAATATCTTCCTTATTTCTCTTTTGCTTCCGTTGCTCTTGTTCAGTGTTAATTACAGCACTATGGCGGTTGAGGTAATATACCTTGATTTATGGTTTCATTGTTTTTGGTGAATTATTTGTGCGATGAAGCTTTCATTTGATATTTTGTTGCATTTTGTCTCAACAGCTTTAGAATAGTTGAATGATTTCTTTGATATTTTTAAAATAAGCATTTTAGTGATTGACCATGTACATAAAACTTTGTTTATTTTGATCAACGCTTTCTTTCCTTGTAGATTTTAAACATATGAATTCGATTGTTTGCAGAATACTGCATAGTGAATGCATTGGTTTCTATATACTACAAGAAGTCATGAACTTAATTGTGCTTTAAGAAAAATTAACGATGCTATTTTGTGTAGGTATCTCACTTATTGATGCTTTTAAAAGTGTTGTGTAAAGTATCGCTAGGAGGTTCGTCGTGGAGAATATGTTGATAGATTAAGAAACGTTAATGAAATACATATAAAAACACTTTTAGAATGTTGTTATATGGTGATACTTTATAAGTGTCGCTAAATAGAAAATTAGTCACACATAAAAGTGTAATTCATTAAAAATTCCTGATACTTTAAAGCATTGGCAAAATAATTTTGACTATAATTTTAAATTGTTGTTATATGGTAACATTTAAAAAATGTAGTTGTGTATAATATTAGTGATAGATGTGATTGTAGGCAATTTTAGTTTGTTGACTCTTTAAAGTCTCAAGAAAATAATTTTAATGACACTTTTAAATTATCTTTAAATATTGATGCTTATTAAGTGTCTCAATATATTATATTAATATGAAATTTTAAAACGGGCAATTATAATTTGCCAATACTTTAAAATATCAATAATTGAAAAAGTTAAAACAAAACATTTTTAAGCATTATTTAGAAAAGAGAAAGTTATAAATAAATTATAGCACAATGGGCAATTAATTAAAATAATATCTAATGAATTAAGAGATTCAAATAATTAAGTACAAAAAGCATGAGTAAGGCAAGAGATTTCAATAATAATTCATCCAAAAATATAGATTTTCATAGAATGCACCTGTGAATTTTCGTAACAAAAGTATTATATGACAAATTGAAATGACAGCAATAATTCTTCAAAAAAGTAATGATAAACTTCCCAAAAACATTAACAGGAGTTTGATTGTCAATTTATATAATCTAGCAAAAATAGATAATATAATCTAATTAGTTTTTTATACAATATACAAAATAAGTATTGAACAAAAAAAATAAGATATATAAGGGAGCATTTACTAGTGAATGTGAACAATCTCCAAAGTCCAACCTTTACCTGAATGTTTGTAACATTGTGCACGTCTCTATCAACCCGTATTGAGTGGTTGCTAATTGACTCAGCCTCTGTTTGGCTGCAGGAAAAATGATGGTTTGGAAAATTTTTGTGAAAAGTTTTAGAAAAATGTGTATGATGTGAAATAAAGTGAGTTAGTTATATTAAAAATTGCGTTGGATGTGAAATAAAGTGATTGTTTAATGTTGGAATTTGTGTAGAATGAGATACAAAATAATTTTTAAAGATTTTTTTAAAATAAATTTAAGATTTTGGTTATGGCTAAAATAAGTTATTTTTTTTAGCCAGTTGCCAAACAGAGTCAAGGTTTCATAAAATTTGTTTTGTGTTTTATCATACTTATTTATTATTGATTGCATTTTAACTAAGCTTTTAAAGTTTTGCATTGTTTGTAGATTTTTTATTTGTCAAAACATTTTCTTGTACATGAAATATTATGGTAGAATTACTCCAATCCCATAACCCTAAACACACCCATCTTTTCTACCACCTATTATCTCAATAAAAATGCTCTGCTCTACACTTTCAGGAATAAACTTCTTTTCAATGGTATTATTTTCAAAACATGTGTCAGCCCTTCCCTATAAAAATTTTATATTTGTATTTAAATAACTCAAAAAAATTAGAAAAGTGAAAAATGATATTTTACTATGCTATAAAATATGACTGAATATCGACGTTTTGAATTATTCTATGTTTAAGTCTATTATGGAAGATAATTTTAGTGTCTTCTAAGAAAGCATATTTCATCATGATGTAAACTTGTTAGCAAGCAAAAACTTTTGTAATATAAAAGTGGAATAAGTATAACTGTTAATAATGTCTATTAATTGACTAAATTGATGAAGTTTGGATTTGAAGACCAACTAACTATATATAATCTTGTAAATAAAATATCCAATAATTTATATGAGTAATGCTACACCTCTTTAATAAATAATTCCAAACTTTGAATCCAACTAGGATTCTTATATGACAATAGTGTCACGTGGGCAAAAACATTACTTTTGTCTATGTGGCATCATCGTCACATAGGTGTGCCATATACGAATTCTTGTTTGATTCAAAATTTGGAGTTATTTATTGGGGCTATAAAATATTTCTCATTTATTAAATATATAACGGAAATAATAAGGTTTGGCAATCAATTAGTAAACAAAATATATCAACAAATTTATCTAAAGATCTAATCCAATAATTTAAGAAAATTAGATAATTTTTAAAAAAATTACTGCACATTTAATATATGCTGATGTTATACTATCAAAGCTTAATTTATGTCTACATAAAACTCCTAACATTTCAAAACTTATTAGAAGTATCACGCAAATAAAGTGTACTTGACTAAAATAGAAATTTAAAATTTCAGCAACTTTTCTACTCAAATATAACAAATTATATGATAAAGTATTTGAATGTTATTTTATTATCAATATTGGTATTTGAAATTTTTATAAAATTTAATTATTAAAATTCACTTTAAATTTACTCGTATTGTACTTGATTTAAATTCAAGTTAATTTTCTTTTTATTTAAAATTAATTTACTTGATTTAATTAAAATATATATTTAATTTCATATTTATAATATAACTAAATTAAAAATTTATTATATTTAATGTTTTAAACAGATAGAGGAGAGAGAGGGGGGCGGCTCAGGAGAGAGAGAAGAAAGAGGGAGAGGAGGGAGAGGAGGGAGAGGAGAGAGGAGAGAGGGAAGCGGTGGGCGGCAGGAGAGAGAAAGCTGAGAGCAATTTTTTTAATAAAAATTTAAAAATAAATAATAAAAGATAAAATTGAAATTTTTAATTTTAAATGAAGGCAAAATTGGAAAGCCACAATTTCAGCAGTTTGGTACCATCTTTAATAGTATAGTATAAGATAGGCCAATCAGGTTGTTAATGTGACAACACCACTTTGTTACTCTGAAGAAATTTACTAGTTTGTCTTATAAAACAATAATGGTACTGTGTTATAAACAATTTTAAAAATAAAAAACTTACCACAATATTGTGAGCAATTGTTTGGATTAACAAATATTCTACCCTTGTGCTTATATGTAGTAGTATATGGTTCAATAGGTCTAAGTTGCCTTGCACGCTCAACTTGCTATGACGAACAAAAATTCAATTTTAATTTTTTAAAAAGAAACAAAAAGCAAAAAAATAAATAAAGGAAAGATGTAGTTAGAAATTACACACAAATTTGTGCTGCTTTCTTAGAAAACTCATAGATCCAGTTGTGTGAGGTGTCTTAACTTTTGTACGAGCATTTGTACCAATTTGAGAAAATTTCTTTGCATAGAAATAAATATAGTTATATGTAGAATATATGTTTTTGAAAATTCTTAATAAAATATCATGCCTCATGATCAGGATGGAACCACCTGTTCACTAAATCAATCCACTTGTTTTAAAGAATATTGATAGGGCTCATGCCAATAACTTGTTCCAATGTCCTTCCTTCAACATTATATTTGGCTTTAATTTATATTTATAATTTTGCCACTTCTCACGAAGAGACTCTAGCACTCTTTTCTGACCTTTTTTTCGAAAATATTACGAATTTGTTCTACAATTTAAAAATAATTTAAATACATATATGTATATGTAAGTGATGGAAAAAGTATATGTAAGCACATTTTACTATTAAAAGGACATAACGTACATAAGTTTGTTGGATCAAATCTTGATATAATATCTTCAGCATCTTTCTCCAATCATGATAATTAAGAGGGCAGATTTTGGTTTTCTTGCAAGGGTTCCTAACCAAGCACCTAACACTCCAACTTTCTTTATTATCGATTGCCCAAATATATATTACATTCCACCATTATCTTCTTATTAGCTTGTAACTCTCATACATCAGTAGGTTGCATTCGCACCTGACCTTCATCATCTATTTTTATTTGGAACATAAAATTAAACACTTTAAAACTGAGATTGTAAAATTAGTGTTTATGAGAATAAATTTGATATCTATGATCTTGATTACTTCAATATTCATAACTTCTCTTGGACTTGGATGATTAGCTTGACCATATGTTGATCCATCAAGATGTTCATTTGATGATGACAATATAGATTGGCCATTATCTAGAATAGTTGCAGTCTCTTGTGACAACCAACATTAATATGTTTATAGCGAGTCATGATGCTAAACCTATAATATAATAATACATGATATGATGCAAAATAATCAATAATACAAATTTATGTTGTTCAAAACAGCATATGCAAATTAGGCAAAAAAGAGAATCTATTGGGCTACATCAATATTAGCTAATGGAATTTCATTCACTAATATCTTCTTCAACATCAGTCCTAACCCAATTAAAGAAATTATTTAATCTTTCTACCATAACTACATTTTGTTTCGATAAGCATTGAGTGTAAGTCTCATCATCCCTTTTTTTAGTTGCAACCCCTAAATCATATGAATCTCGTGGCTTGGTCATAATAACATAATGCCATTTTGTATTTTTGGGATCTTGGACATAGAATTGTTTTGCTGAAAATTGTAAAATAAAAAGGCATCTTTTAAAGCTTTACCAGTGTGTGTCTACTTTGAAAATTTAACCATATTGAAATCATATGAATCTTTCTTCAATTCTCTCGAGAACTTAATAGCACTCCAAGCACAATGAAAAAAAAACAACTTTAATACTACCAAAATAGTCTAACTCTATGTTGTCAGTGAGTGCTCTATAATACTTTTTGCCATCAACTTCCACCAGAATGCCAAAATTTTGTCTTTTAATTCATTTCTCGTTCTTTTGTATGGTGTTTATATCCATGTATCACAAACCACTATGCCTTTTGCCTATATTATTTGGTTCACGTTCAAGAGCTATTTTATCACTAAGATAGTTTTTCTCTCTCATTTTTAGTATCTGTTAAATACATAGCAAAAAGCTCTTAATATTGTACAATAATCAAACTTTTTGTGGTTGGCTGCTTTGCTTGAAAGCCAGTTAACAACTTTGTCAACAAGCCACTTATTCTCAATAATTGGATTTGCTTGTAAATGATGATTTGTGCTTCGTTGAGCAATTAAAAATTCACTGCATTGTATATGTGTAGTGTAGTATGTATAAAATACAATTCAAATTCAAGCATATCATTGAATGTGATAGTGGCTTATCTTCCATATGAAGATGTGTTATCACTGTGAAGCAACACATAACAGTAGGCTTGGGCCAGTGCTATGCTATCAAGCATCATACTTTGTGACTTCCCTAAAACACACCCACTAATGAAAATAAAAATTAGAATTATTGAGCGAAAGAGTTGATGGTTGATGGCATGTTGGGGTGGAGAAAAGGAGTGGGAGGTTGCAATGGGGTGGGTCAGAAGGGAGAGAAGAGGACAATCTGAATGAATGACAAAGTATAGGGTTTGGGTAGAGAGAGAGAAAATTGAGGATAATACTTAAAAGGGTAGGCATGTACATTGGCTGAAAAAGATGATATAGCCTTAGGAAATTTCTACAATGATTTTACCAATGAAGGCGGAAAGAACAAGTCATCGCCGGTGATGGAGGGAGCCGGCATACATTTGATGCAGACGCGTATTTTGGAGTCAGAATTAGGGGGCAAGGGTGAGAGAAGAGAGGATATTGAGAGAAGAAAATACTTTTGAGAATCGAGGGACAGTAGGAGAACCAATTTTTCTTAGGATGAAGGAGCAAACATGTAGGCACACAGATAGAGACAACGAGAAGATAAGGTTTATCTAAAAAATTTTTAGCAGGGAATATAAAAAATGTTATAGGAACATAAAAGATTTCCAGTGCTAGTTGCAATATTAATTTATGTTTTACCATTTTTAAAAATCTTCAATTTAGTAAGACTTTTATTTTTGTTGCTCTGCCCTCGAAGTGTCCCTAAAATGATATTCTGTTGTAGTGGTAACTTGATTTGGTTGATGGAAGCTTTTTGTTTTGGCGACATGCAAATTCAATGTACATTTTAAGTAAATCTTGATGCTTTGCTTTTTAGTTCATGTCAGTGGGTATTCTGATATCAGGATGACTTCGAAGGAGTTCAAACACCAAAGGGAAGAAAGAGCAATCATGATGATGGTTCAAGTGTCATGAAAAATGTTTCGCCTGATGTTGGAGAAGTGAATGATGAGAAGTTGGGCAAAGGTCAAGATGACAGATCTCGACAGGAGACATCTGCTATTGTTATTAATGATACACAAAAGAGCATGATTGATGGAAATGGTAAACCTTTGGAGGAACCTAACGATAGATCAGGTGACCTCAAAAAAGCCACTTTGGATGAGGGAACAACAAAAAAGAAACAACCTACTATTGTTAGCAAACCAGGAGGATGTGATCCATCTAATAGATGCATTGACAAGAACAATGATTTGGTTGCTTGCCTGAGGGTCCCAGGGACAGGTATGTTTCCTCAGCAATTGGTACTGTGGGTTATGAGTTGTTCCTAGAAAGATTTTCAAATTGTGTTTGATTTCAAGATGTCTAGATATGTGGCAGGTCAAATGTTGTTTCTATACGATAAGAAGCCTTAAAGTTTTATTAATCACAACTTTATGGAAATGATTGTCATGATGCAAGATTAGATATAGATAATACATTATATAGTATTTGCCATTAAATGTATTTACTTAACCTAAGAAATCTTGCTCTAGAAGAATCGCAATATATTTTTTATTTATTTATTTTTTGTGAAAACAAATTTTTTGTCATAAATTTACTAATCTATTACCTCTCTATATTTTCATTTTCATTTTCTTTTAAGCTTCATCGATAGCAACATTGATGCAATACAACTAGAGGATATGTGCTGATACCAGAATTGATGTGAGAAAAGTAGAGGATGATATGCTTTGATATCAAAATTGATGCTAAACATAGAGCAAACATATGTTAAGTCAGTTGGAACTTCTTGGATTGTATGTTTGCCTTTTTTTGGGTTCCTCGAGAATAGTGCCATTGGTTAAAATGTGTGTTTGTGGTCTTAGGTATGCACTTCTAATCAATGGTAAGAGATCACCTTGGACTATGCCAAAGAGAGTGCTTAAGTAGGGGTGCTTGCTTTCATCTTATCTCTTCATCTTGTGCTTGGACTTGCTCTCTTGTATGATCCATCAGGAGGTTCAAATAGGTGCTTTCAGAGGTATTGATTGTCAACTAGAGGGTTTGCTCATTCACATCATTGATGACCTTTTGTTGTTTGCTGAAACTACACCTGTAGCTGCTAGAAGTTTGAAGTCAGTGCTGGATTGGTATTGTTACTCGTATGGGTAGGCTGCCAATTTGGCCAAAGAATCAAAAAACAATCATGGGATGAGATTTGGGATTTGGGAAGGACAACATTGGCGCTATTTAAGTATTCCCCTTTCACACAGGCTAATCAACATAGATTTTGTGGCCATTGTTGGTGCAGTAAGGAAGCGTATCAGTTGTTGGGATGTAAGAAGATGTCTCTAGCGGGAAGAAGCACATCATAAACATGTTTACCTCTATGTTTGTGTATGCTCTCTATCATATGTATGTGCCAGCCAATGTCCTCAACGTTATAGAGAAGATCATTAGAAGCTTTTTATGGAGTGGAGAGGCGGATATGGAAGCAATGTGCTATGTCCCTTGGAAAGAAGTGTGCAAGCCTGAAGGTAATGGAGGTCCTAGGACCAATAACTTCAAGAAGAGGAGAAAATTCCTTTTTGCAAAGCAAACAGCCTAGTTCATGAACGATGTTGATTACATTTGGAGGGAGAGCTTCAAGGCTAAGTATGGCACTAGAACCCAATTCTTTGAGGTGAGGTGTGGCATGGACATTATTATGCTTTGGCAGTGATATTGTCCAGGATAAGATGATTCAGCTTCTAAAAGACAGCTCAGTAGTGCCCTTTATGGAAGATCCTTGGCTATCCACCATAGACCTATTTCTTTGGCCCACTTACATCAACATGGTGATGGTGGTGGAAGGGCACTCCAACTCATGGCAGAGATCATACCTGTTGAGGAATGAGATAGAAGCAAAGTTCGATAATTCTTTGGGGATGAGTTGGAGAGCAGTGTTAATTCCACTTTTCGCACTTAGAGTTGGGAGATGTCATCTCAACTTAGGATGAAGGCATTGTTGTGGAGAATTTGCGAGGAAGTAGTATCTTCGATGGCTTGGTTATACCGTAGAGGACTTGTAACTCCAACCATTGCTGTTGGGGTTGCGATGTGGGAGAAGACTTCATCCACATGTGCATGGAGTACAACACGTCCATGAAGGTGAAAGTATTGATTAACATCTTGTTCACTGGTTTATTTTCAAGCGATGGACACAGCTACAAGGAGTAATAAACATAATAAACAAAATCAAAGGCATATTTTGGAAGCGGTGATCATATACTATGTCTAGGAAGCAAGGAACTCTAAAGTCTATGGATGCTCGGTTTCCAATCCAGAAGCTCTTGCAACCAGTGTAGTGAGCATAATTGAGAGATCTCAACCAACTAAAGAGCCCCTGGAATCTAATTGCCTGCTTATGGCCACATGTCTCACCAAAGATCATTGGATTCCTTTCTTGGTTGGCTAAAGGCCAGTTTTGATGGATTAATATAGGACAATGGAGTTGCGAGTGTTGGATACGTCAATCATGATGGAGAAGCCATACGAGTGGGAGGGAAGCATATCTCTAGGTCATATGGTTGATATGCAAGCAACATTGCAAGAGGTACGAGCAACGTTTGATTTTGTAGGAGAGGCTTGACATTTGGATCGAGGGAGAGTCATAGGAGGCGTTGCTACAGCTTACACTGTTATACAGTGGTTGGACCAGCATTGGAGTAATAGACAATAACAGAAATGTGAAGATGACATACAATTGATCGGACTATCTGATCTAAGCCAAGAGTAAATGACTGAAATAATTGTCCCTTCCTTCTAGACTCAATGGACTATCTGATCAACACTTGGGAGCATCCACTAGACCATTTTATCTAGGAGCACGATTTAACCATTGGTGGCCTAGTCTTTTACAATTTGTCATGAAAGTTCTTTCACAACTGTACTCCACATATGTGGTATATACACGAAAGCTAGCGCTTGGATCTTTACATGATAAGTGAACCCTCGCATCTTCTGTTCCAACTTCAGTCTTTTTAGCAATTATTGAATTTTCCTTCTCTCAAACCTCTGATGAGGAGCCATAGGCTTTATGAGTTGGTTGTCTATAAGAATAAGCAGTGTCGTCACGTTGATTCCCGAAGTGTGGAAAATCCCCACCAATCATATATGCATCTACATCTAATTGATGGCTGGAATGGATGTTTATTTTGGTTGAAATGCCTTTCCACTTAACTTTTGATAACCCCTCCTTTCTACTGCATATTATGTACTCTCCTGTTGGGCCCATTAGGAAAGGAAGACGTTCTTTCAGTGCACATCAAAGCAGCTTTGCCTAGAAGGCTTTTGCAAGCCATACTTCCTTATGCTATGCAACTACGATAAAGTTCTTGTTAATTGTACAATGGAAGATTTTAATGTGGGACCTGTTGTCTCCTTTCCTTAAAAGCACATATATACTTCTAAATATTTTTTTTTTGATAGCACATATATACTTCTAAAGTTAGTTCTCAAGATTTGCCACATTACTGTTTGATTTATGCGTTTTTAGATAGATCAAAAAAGACTTTTTATCTTTAGATTTGAACTAGTTTAGCTTTTCCAATTTCTACATTGAAAATTTTGTCCACTTTTTGTTGACTTGTGTATGCTTGTAAAGAGAAGTTGTACTATCCAAGCAATTGCTTGTGTTACTTGTTCGTAACTTGCGTATTAGTGATACTGCTTGCCTACTTAGGCATGACAGCGACATACAGAAAAGGTACATAACAACAACAACAATTAAGCTTTTATCTTACTAGATGGGGTCGGCTACATAAATCTTTTGTTTTCATTGTACTTTATCAAATAATAAGTCTTTATTTATTTCTAGATATGTGAGATTCTTTCTAATAAGTTTTTGTCATGTTTTATTTAATTTTCCTCTTTTAATACAAGTAAAATCTAATAACTCAATTTTCCTTATTGGAGCTTCTATCGGCTTACGGTTTATATATCCAAACCATCTAAGCCGACTCTCCCTAAGCTTATCCTCAACCGAAACTATCTCAACCTTCCTGCGGATATATTTTTATTTTATTTTTTCGTGTATATTTATTCATTTTAGCATTTTCATCTCTGCAACACTTATTTTATTTATGTGTTTTTGCTTTGTGAGTCAAGATTCAACACCTTATAATATTGCTGGTCTTATAACTGTTTTGTAGAATTTACCTTGAAGTTTGAGTGAAATTTGTTTATCACACAACATGCTAAAATTGTTTTTCAACTTTAGCCATTTTGCTTGGATTCTGTTGATAATATCACCATCTATTTCACCGTTATTTTATATAATTAATCAAAAGTATTTAAATCGCTCATTCTTCCTGATAGCTTGATCATTTATTATTATTTCACCAATATAAGTATTTTTGTCTTGACTAAATTTGCTCTCTATATATTCAGTTTTTAATCTGTTAAGTCAAAAATTTTTAAATTTCAAGTATTCTTTCATAACTCGTGCTTTGCTTTAGTTCCTTTTTTATTCTTATTTATAAGGAGAATATCATCTGCCAAAAGTATACACTAAGGTATTATTTTTTGGATATATCCAGTCAGAGCCTCCATAACTAATACAGAAAGATATGATCTTAAGGCTGAACCTTGATATAGTTTAATTGTAATTGAAAATTCTTTAGTTAAACTTATTTATGTTCGAACACAAGTAATAGCCTCGTTATACATATCTTTGATAAGTTGAATATAGGTGGTGCAAGCTTCTTTCTTTTCTAATATTTTTAAAAGCACTTCTTGAAATTTTATTATAAATTTTTCCAAATTGATGAAAATTAAACGCAGATTTTTTCCCCCTAAATTTTTTCATTAAACTTCTTAACAAACGAATAGTTTTTATAGTGGATCTACCAGGTATAAAACTAAATTGCTTTTGTGATACCTTAGTATTACAATGTAATCTCTATTTGATTAGCTTTTTTTAAAATTTTAATGTTTCATTAATTTAATATTTTTATAATTGGCACAATATTATACATTATATTTATTCTTATAAATAGATACTAATGTACTCTTTCTCTACTCATTTGACATTTGTTTAGTCTTTAAAATCATATTACATAGCCTGATGAGTCAAGACACTCCTTCGTCTTCTATACATTTGTAAACATCTATTGGGATATCATTCGATCCAATTGCTTTCTTATACTTCATCTTTTTTTAAAGCCTCCTAAACTTTAGTTTTACTAATATATTACATGTAACAGTAATTTCTATTCTCTTTTTGAATATTAAATTTCATAAGATCAAATGTATTGTTACAATCATTATTGAAAAGTTTTTGAAAATAATTCATCTATTTATGTTGGATATCTTCTTCCTTGAAGTATTTTGTGATCCTTATCCTTAAAACATTTTATTTGAATCAAGTTTTTAGTTTTCTTATCTGTTATCTTAGCAAGTCTGCATATGTATTTTTTTCTTTTTTTGGTATCCAATTTTTTATATAAATTTTCATACGCCATATTTTTTGCAATGCAGAAATGATACACATTTTTCAAAAATGAATTTCAAAAAAAGCAATTTGAACTACCATCAAATCTCATAACTCGTTTGTGTTGTGCTTAATTCTTTGTTAAAACATTAACTAAAATCAGCTGTGTTAACTTTTTTTTGGTAATGTTTGGATCTGTTTTGTGACTAACAGTAGTCATTATATTAGTGAATGGTATAATAGTTGTGTTTTCAGTTGAAATGATAGGAGATTTAGAAGTTTCATTGCTCATGTTGTCCTGATTTGTATTTTTTAACTTAATTTGATTTTATTTGTATTTATCTTTGGTTAGTTTTATTTGCTAAAAGTTCATAAATTGCCCTAGGTTTTTTGTATTCAGGAAATTTGAATTGAATAAAATTTCTCTAAATTTTGATTTTTTCTCTCTCTCTCTCTCTCTCTCTCTCTCTCTCTCTCCTCCCTCCCTCCTTCCCACCCTCCCCCTATCTCTCTCTCTTTCCTCTTCCTCCTCTTCTTCCTTTATTTTTCTCTTTACTTCTTTTCTTTCTTTATAACCTTTTTATGCCAAATGGTATTAGATTCTTATTTATAATATTGTTGGTCTTGTTCTTATGTTAACCAGAGAATTTTGATTGAATTGTTGACCTTGCGAAAGTAGACCCGGTGAGTCTTCTTCCATGACATTCATCAACTTCCAAAGCATGTGCTTATTGCCGATCTCCAACATTTATGATTGTGTGACACTTATATTGTGGTTTGGCCCTACTTACTGCCAACTACTTACTGCCACAGATCTCATTCCCATAGGGATTCCTCTTGTAAGCCATGGTTAGTGTTATGACTTGCATCACTCACTATATGGTTCCTTCTCATTATCATTCGTAGATGCAACTTCACCAACCCAATCTATTTTGTGGCCTCCAAGTTTCTTCATTGCAGAGGCGATCAATCTTGTGATTCCTGATGCCAACATGCAATCAACTCTTGGACATCCCAGATCTCACAGCATTTAATTTCATTGATCACATGACTCACATCATGTGATAGCTTAGATATTGAATACAAAGATTTCTTAGCTTGACTCGAGCCCTAAGCTATCTATTGGTAGTCTTTACTTGGTAATCTTCATGCATGTTGATGTGGAACAAAGTAAGATGATATGCTCTCATTCTAAATTTGATTATGATAAAATCCTCTGATGCTAAATTTGATGCGGAACATTAGTGGAATAGCAAAGACGAAGAATGACAGAGCTCTAATATTTTTTTTTGTTCTCTCAAAATAAGTGGATACTAGGGTCTCATGGATTCTCATCTAATGTTTCTTTACACTTTTCTTCTGGGATATCGATTTATTTCGAAATCTTTCATTCTAACCCATTTTAGAGTTAGATTGCACACAAATGCAAATTTTATTCATCATGAGGCGAATTCAAATGTCTAAGTGCAGACTCCATAGAGGGTTAATCCAATACTAAACTAAAGCAAGCCATGTGCAATTAAACAAACCCCACTATTAAAATAAATAAATAAGAATTTGGCTTATTTAAAATTCATAATAAATTCTTTAAATAATAAAATAAAGGGTAAATTATATTCGGATTTCTAAGTTTAAGGCATATTATCATTTAGGTCTACGTTTTTAAAATTTTAACTTCTGGGTCACTGAGTTTTAATAGATGTTTTTATTATTAGTTTTTTTTAAAATTTTCTATTCTGCCCCTTTGTTCTCTTTCATCCCCTGCTTTCTCTCTCGTCTCTCCCCCCTCTCTTTCTTTCGTCTCTTCCGCTCGCTCTCTGGTGGGGATGCTAACAGCAACAGAGGGGGCTATTGGCGGCGAAGCCGTGGCATCGGACAACCGCTAGCAAATGGGGTTGCTGGCTCATCCTCTCTCTCTCCCTCTCCCTCTCTCTCCTGCCAGCGAAAGAGGGGTGGATGGTTACTTGCCACCTCTTGTCTCTTTCTCTCTCTAGATCTCTGCGATCTAGCGTTGTGGGAAGCCCCTCCCTCCTTTGCTGGCAACCAGCGACTGGTGGCTCCGCTGGAGGGAGGAGAAGAGAGAGAGAGAGGAGGGGCTGACGGTTGTCCCCCAGCCCCCTTCGCCGTCGTCGGCATCTCCGCCAGAGAGAATGAGAGAGACGAGAGATAAAGAGAGCAGGAGATGAGAGAGAAAGGGGAAGGTTAGAATAGGAAATTAAAAAATTTTAATAATAAAAAATTGAAAAGATTCATTTGATAATTATATTAAAACACATGGACTCAGTTGTTATAATTTTAAAAACTTGAACCTACATGATAATATATTTTAAACTAAGGGACTCAAGTATAATTTACACTAAAATAAGATAAAGTAATCTACATCAATCTTTCCACGCATGTTATCAAGGAGCATGGTTTAACCTTGCTAGTTGCTAGTAATTATCAAGATTCAAGGGTCTTTTGATGCGGGATAGAAATGTAAATGATATTTTAGAATTATAAATCAATAATAATAATTACAAATTATTTTTAATTAAGCACAAATTTTTTTAAAAAATATAAATTTATGATAAATAAGATTTTAAAATTCCATAAATTAAATATTTTAAAATTTAATCATCTTGGATTATGGCAAATAAGAATTTATCAATTTATATTAGGGTGGTAGAGTTAAATTCAATAAATCAGATTCGAGGTTTAAAAATTATGACAAATATTTCACAAATAAAATTCAATAGTAATTTTTCTCAAGTAAATATATGATTACACAATTAAAACAAAAAAATGAATCATTGAGCAAGCAATATAATTTTAGTTGAGTCTAGAATCAATTTTCAGATGGTTTGAAAGAGAATTATACTTTCGGGCTCTTAGCCAAGTACAAGAGCTACATGCTTAGTCGAAAGAATAGAAGGACCCGTAGGTAATTTTTCTTTTTTTTGGTGAGGTGGCTAATGCGCTAGCGCACTCAGTCGTGCGTTGCGCGTGCGCCCTTGAGCGCGGACACAGGCGAAGGTGGGTCAGCAGCGTGGCGAGGAAGCCACGTCTGGATGTGGTTGGGTGAGCAGTGCACGGGCACAGGCGATTCGGTGGCATGGCGAGGAAGATGTGCATAGAAGCGACTTGAGTGGACCGGTGAGCTCGGTGGGTTAGAGGCTCGACGCTGATGACCTTAACCGGACTCGACGTAGGCGTGCGACAGCAGTGGTAGGGGGTGAACGAAAGTGGATGAAGGTCAGTTGGATTTTTTTAGCTTAAAATCAAAGAGGATAACGGGGCTCTTTTAAGGATTGTCACTCAAAGCTAACCCGCATCCTTTCTTATCGAGAATATCAACCCTTTAACCCAGATTTTGAAAGAGCTCAAACATTATTTTATTCAATAATAATATCCTATTACAATATAAGATGATCCCTGTTTATATAGATCTTAAAATATGATAATAAAGAAATAAAATAAATGCAGAAAATAAACTTTCAAATACAATCAGCTAAATAGGAAATATTTAACAGGAGAATTGTGGCGAATCACTATCTTTCCAAGTCGTCTCTAAATTTTTAATTGATAACAATTAGCGTCATATTGTTCCAAATCGATCTAAATCTGAATCTATAATCAGGATTGAGCAAATATGGATGAAATCAAATGTGGGCTATCATGGTGTCAGTACCACCATTGGTCAAAAAAATATCCTCATCAATTCTCCTTGGTTTGGAAGAGTTTAACCTCATTGAGTAAGGGGTACTCTGCTATTGTGTTCCAACATGGAATCTAGTCAATTATGGATCAACTTTGCTCGTGTGTATTTGTATGAGATCCAATCAACCTGCATAAATGTTCTATTCAATCTCATGTGTAGCTCCATGTGATCTAATCAATCAACATCACCAAATAATCAAGGCTAAATGTGACACCTTTAATAATATCTCTTAATCACCTAAAAATTTTTTTTTCCATCAAATCAACTATCACTCATACCTCAATTTCAAATAGCTATTATCTAATCATTATGAATTATTTGATTTGCTTTTCATTTGTTACAGATCTGGTAAACGGACACTAAGGTGTAGGTTCACTCAGATAGGTGTAGAAGGCTAAGCCTCACTGAAAATTATTGTTGGGTATTTAAAACTACCAAATCAAAATTCAACAATGCTGAAATCTAGTGGTAGAATACAATTTTAACTAATAGACTTAATCTCATTTAAATTTAAAATTATCTTTATTCACCAGTATAAATTAATTTAAAAAGGAATTTAATCTGTTACCCTTAAAAAAGTCTTTTTTTTCAGGCGGTATCCCTTAAGTCACATATTCACATCCAGCACTCTGTATTTTGAATGTGAATTTATAGGCTGCACTCAATGTTAGATTTTATTTGCCTTTTTTTTAACCAAACTAAGGTTAACATATGTAAGTAAATTACATCTAGCCCTTTTCAAGAAAACTCACAATTTTATGGAAAAAAACAAAGATCTTAAAAGTAGACAAAAAATTAAAATAAAAGGGATTTAGAAAAAATAGAGATGAAAAACATAGATGGTAAATTTTATTTAATGGCTAGATTACATTTAGCCCTTAAATGAAAGTTTTGATATAATATTTGTTACATGTGTTAACCTTAGTTTGGTTAAAATAACAGATGGCAAATGGATGTTAGTGTGGGGTTGTTGCCTGTAAAGTCACATTCAAAATAGGTGGTGCTGCTTGTAAATATTTGACTTATAGGATGTTTGTAAAAATAGTTTTTTTTTTGGGTGATAGTATAAGATTTACATAATTATTTCAGAAAATTCTATTCTCATATGTAATAATTTTTTATTAAATCTACCGATCACTTTATGTTATGAATGTAAATGAGAATATAGATTTAGATTGATTTCAAATAACTTTCTTATATGCCATAAAGAAAACTAATGAAAACTAAATGCTTGTTGACTCATTAAGCAAAGACCTAAAATTTATTGACTAATTGATTAGTCTAATCATGAATATGTGGATAGTAGACAATGATATGAATATGTGCTACCTAAAGATGCCAGAGAGTTATTAAAAAATGACTGGATAACTTGTCAAGCTAATTTTAGAAGTCTCAATGATGATCTGGTTATGTCCATGCCCAATACGTCACTGGAAACTGGATGGACTGGAATTAGATGATGACTAGGTAAAATATTAGTGACGAGGAACTCATGTTATTACCAAGTAGTAGGATCTGTAGTAAATGACTTAAATGAAGAAACTCATCCTACTTATTGCCCAAGGTGCTATAATACTTCTGAACCCATGAAAAGTTGCCTTGCTGTATAGAAATGAAATTAGAGTAAAGGGTTTAAATTTGGGAAATATTATTGTCCTGGAAGTATTTGAAGTAAATCGTTCATAGCCATATAGTGTCCTGAAACATAACAATGAAACATAACAATGAAAGCAATGAAATACTCCATGTTATGCTACATCCAAATATGAACATCAAAGCTTGCTCCTATTTGGTTCATGCTTAAGTTGGGCAAAATTATTTTTTTTTAAAAAAATAATTTATACAATTCTTAATACATCAACCAATTTTATTTAATATTCCCATAATTAACTAACTTTATTTTTCATCACATATATATCTCAAAAAAATATTTATATTTTTTTAGTAAAAAATTGAAAAAATGGCCATGCTTGGGCATGAACCAAACAAGGGCCAAACTTGCTATTTGGCAAATTTGACAGGTGGTAGCCTTACCTAGAGAATAGAGTTCAAGGATAATTGGTAGGTAGCATTGAACTTGATGATAGTGCTAATATTGGAAGAAGGTTTTAGAAGACTTGGAAGAACATGGAGGAAATGAGGACGAGCATCAGACACCAAGAGAGGAGATGGAGGTGAAAGGTGGAATATTCACCGCATAAAATTGGGGGGAGAAATTTTACATGGACCTTTTTTGAGATTTTATTTTTCTTTTTTTTTGAAATGGTTAATTTAATGTCACTGTTGGGATTTGGTTAAAGAGAAGGTGTGTGATGTGGGTTAGGGCATGCTAGAAGGGAAGGTAGGGATACATTCACAATGGTGGAAAATGGAGAAAAAGGTGTGGGTCCTCAAACGGGTGTTTGTAGGACTGAAATATAAGAGAGAGAGGCGGGGGGT